>CAAKHD010006116.1:12503-29443 GCA_901007705.1 Fistularia tabacaria
GCGGGGGGGGGGGGGGGAGCGGGGGGGTTTTAAGGGGCCCGCCCCCGCCGGTGTTGGGGGGGCCAAGGCGGCTGTCCCCCCCCCCCCCCCCCCTCTTCCGCCTTCGAAGGGACGCACTCGACAGAGCGAATCGACTCGCGCGAAAGAATCGGTCATTGGGAAATACTTTGGAAGAAGAGCCGATCGGTGTCCAGCAGGGAGTTCGTCTGCTGACGCCGACATTCCCCCCCCCCCCCCCCCCCGCCTTTTTTGTGGTTTCCCCTTCTCCCCCCGGACCCGGGGAGCGCCCCCCGCGGGGGGGGCGCCGGCCCCTTCCCCCCCCCCCCCCCCCCCCCCCCCCCCCGGCGATGCTTGTTAGGAGTTGTCCATCTTCACCCGATGAGCCGGAGAGCTGCAGCAGCGAGGGGAGCGGCTGCACCTCTTCCTCCGTCCCCACCTCCGACCCGTCCTCTATGTCCGGACACGCTCGCCCCGCCTCGCCGTCCCGCGGCGAAGCCGGGCGGGACGCTCCCCCTCCTCCCCCGCTGCCGCCCCCGCCTCCCGGCGCTCCCCCGCCTCCGCCGCCCCCGGCGACGGCCAACCCCACCAACCACAACGTGAGGAAGAAGCGCCGCGTGCGCAGCTTCTTCTGGAAGCCCATCCCGGAGGAGAAGGTGCGGGGGAAGTCCAACATCTGGACGCTGGCGGTGCGGCAGCAGCAGTTCCAGATCGACGTGCGCTCCGTGGAGGAGCTGTTTGGGCAGCAGGAGGAGGCGGCGGGGGGCATACGAGGGGGGACAACGGCTACTGGAACCGCCGCTCGGGTCTCCAGAACCCGGTCCTTCAAAGAGAGCGCCAAAGACGAGGTGAGTAGTTCCCGTCCTGCCATCTTGCTGAGCTCAAGCATTCGTCTCGTTTTTGCAAAAATACTAGCAGGGGAGGTTAAGTGCTGATGGGAATTGAATGGCCCCGAATTGAACTCGGGAAAACAACCCTGCGCCGCCCCGGCTGAATCAGGAGATCCCTGCTGGGACCGGTTAGGTAACCACGTTGAAGTTACAGGTCCTCTACGGCTTTTAGGACAACGGTTGCGACTAACAACGCGGACAAAAGCAAGGCTGCATCATGATGGACGTCTGGCTAGCATCTGAAAACGGGAGGGGTAAAGTAACACCAGGGCGAGGCGTGAAAACAGCGGCGTGGCGGGATAACCCTCGAGTGTTTTCACCGTCGGCACGCTAAAGCTGCGGCCTTTTGATGGCGCTCAAATGTCAATGCACTTCAAAACAAAAGCAATGAATTCCACAAAAAAGGCAAGCGCTTTCCTTGACAAATACCTTTTGTCGGTTTTCGGTTGTTCTTCGGCGACGTGTTCGGGCACTCCCAGCTCACCAGAACACGTGCACGGTTGATTGACAGACAGGTGTCCGTCACGCCCTGCCAAGCAAACCGGCATCCACAAGTCTGATAAAATTCAAAGCTGAAGGCGATGGACTCCAACGATATTTTTTTATCCAGCAAAACTTGCATTTAGCAAAGACGTCCGTGACCCGTCGGCTCCCGGAACCATTTTCACTCCCACTCCCGGATCTTTTTACGGCTCTATAGGAACTCATGTGACGTGATGATTGGTGGACCTCATTAGCCCATTTCCACGCACTTTTCGACACTGCTGCTGAAAACAACGCTAATATATGGATTTTTTTGAAGATAGCCATCCCGTTACTTTCAGCCGCTGTGGCTTATGTTCAGGTGCGCTCAATAGTCCGGAAATGACGGTACTTCTTGCAGACTTTGGGGTGCCATTTTTTTTAAACTATTTTGGTCGCTGGTCCAGATGGTTTCTTACTATCAAATGGACAGAAGCAGCGAGAAATGGAGCATCGAAGTGGTCCAAGCTCTTCTGGCCTTGCTCGGCCACAGAGGGGTTTCCGGGGCTCGCAGAGGAACATCTTGACCAGGATAAGTGCAGAGTTAGCTTACAGCTAAAGGGCAAAGCAATGCAGGGAGAAGATAAAAAGACTAAAACCATCTGATAGTTCATGGTTCTTATTCCATGAACGCTGTGGCAGCTTCCAGCTGCGTGTTCCCCATGTCGTCTTCCTCATCATCTTCTTCTTCGGTGGTTTGTTTCTGAGTGGCGCTTGCATCACACCGATCCCAACCATGGGTCCTTACTGGCTGTCGGAATGCAAAACTGACATGTTCCCGTGGGGGAACGACTGGGGGAGGCTACTTCCTGGAACCCAATCCGAGCCGGACAGTTCCGGGAACCGTGGTCTTCGAACTTTTCTGTCCAAAAGCTGCGTTCGTTTGGACCTGAGTCTGGAGATGGCCATCGGGATACTCTTACTCTGTTGTTACCGGGCCGTTGAAGACGATGTAATCCGTAGTCGATGAGACGGACGCTCCGCCGGAGTCGCACAGACCTCTTCCGTCCGAAAGCGTCTGCAGCGGCCAATCAAAGCGATTTTAAGCTGATAAACGTCAACGTTTCTTTATCCCACCTGCAAATCAGTTGTTTAGGTCAAACAGCTGTTGTGGAGCCCCTGCAGATTCTGTTCCGCTGCCGTAAAAAGAGGCCGGAGAAGCTACCGGAGGCGTGACGCACACGTGCGGCCGCGGTGGAATTTCAGAGTCCCAAAGGGTGAGACGGCGTAAACGGTGTCGGGGGACTCGAACACGACACAAGCAATTACCGGGAGTGTGAGAGAGAGAGAGGGAGAGCCTGAAAACCCGGCCCGTTGTCCGTCTCCCGTTTCCCTGCCAATCCATTAAAGTGTGACGCGTCAGTGTCGGCGTTTTTCGATTCTGTCTTCCAGATCAGCATCCTCGATTCCAAGAGGGGAATGAACGTGGGCATTTTCCTCAAGCAGTTCAAGAAGTAAGTCCTCCGCCTGCCTCGCCGCCTCAGGGAGGAGGAGCGTCTTACCTGAAGGGGCAGCGCGAACGCTGCGAGCGAGTCCCGTTGAAAGGTGGCTGCAGAGGAGGCCATGAACTCGAGAGACCCGGCGAAGAGCCTGGGGGAAATCTAAATGTCAAGTCAGGTTTTATTTGTACGCCCGCAAATCACAACCCAGTTATCTGAAGACGCAGTGCGGGCGGCCTTCTGCCTCGACCGGCTGGGCTAAAGAGAGCATGATAGAGACGGAGGGGTCACTAATACCGGAAGCGCCAAAGGCTACATGCTAATCGTAATCTTCTTGTCGTGGCAGCTGGACCTGAATTTCTTCTTCTCGAAGAAGTTTCATTCCCCTCATCTTCAGTTCTGATGACCTGCGGGGAGTTTCTGAATAGAACTGCCAGGGTTCTGGGCGGGTCCAGGTTACGCTGGCTCTTTATTTAAACGTAAGAGTCGATGGGCAGCTCGGCCGAAGGCGGGGTTGTTTCGCTAATGGAGGTGTCGGCCGTCGAGGACAAAAGAGCAATTTGTGGGATTACCTGGATTGGAACGTGAAAAGGTAAAGCTAAAAGAAAAAGAGTGGAACCTGTTGGATCACATGGACTGAGGCTCAGGTGGAAGCTACCGGATGCTGCTTCTGTCTTGATCCCAGTGCGGCGTTGGGTTGCAAGTTTGTCAAAGGTCGTGTCTGACGCCCCCTCGGAGTTTTTCTGCTTCGACAAAGATGGCTTCTTTGACTCCTCTCTCCGACCATCTGTCTTCACCGGCCAGAACACGGACATGGCTGTCTCCAAAAGAAGAATGACCCCTTGTCCTCCAGGTGAAGATGGACCTCGGCGTCCTGTCCTGAAGCGGTGGCTCTCCTTTGTCGGGCCGTCCGTTCGTGCAGAGGTTGTTTGGTCTCTCCGATGTCGACGTCATCACGACCCTCAGTGCAAGTGACCGCAGACACCGCGTTCTCCATCTCACGTCTGGGTGTTTTGTCGTCGGGGCGCACCACTTTTTGTCTCAGGGTGTTTGACGGTATGTGGAAATTCAAGTCCAGGTGCCCCGACGAGAAGAATTCACCATGACTTGTTACATGCTAATAGCTAAAATGATACAACAATAGCTTTTATATTCATCAAATAGATGACAACGGTGGATTCCTAGCGAGATGCTGCGTTCCCTCAGCAGAGGGAGCCTGTAGCAGCATAGCTAGGCGCTAGGCTAGTGCTAACTATGGAGATTGGAAGTCGGTTCCACAGCAGAGGAGCTCAGTAGCTGAGCGTATCGGGGGCTGGTCTTGGAGACCAGACACCAGAAGATCATGCACTCCGCTTGCCCTCCTCCCTCCCATCTTTACTTTTACAAACGCGGTTGGATCGAGCTGCTTCCTCCGCTGTAAGTCGCTAACTGGATGTAGGAATCCCAATTCCCTTTTTGACCTGGACTGTGTGTGTGGGTGTCACACACGGGGCGGAGGACGGGGAATAGATGTGTGTGAGGTGTCCGCTTACATGCCGGGTCTGTTTGCATGACTTTCACTCACATTTGACTGTGAGACGTGACGTGCACTCACCGCTCTGCGTTTCCCCACGAGCCTGTCGTGCAATTCCATGGGGACACATTTTCCCACGTAATCTTAATATTCAACCCCACTGTCGTACACGTGTGTGTGTGTGTGTGTGTGAGAGAGAGAGAGCTGACTTTAGGTTCAGTATGTATGGCTAAAAGTATCTGCTCACCTGCCTTGACTTGCATGAACTTAAGTGACATCTCAATCCTAATCCAAAGGGGTCAACATGAGGTGGGTCCAGGCTTTGCAGCTACAACAGCTTCGGCTCTTCTGGGAAGAATGTCCACGAGCTTCACGAGCGTGTTGATGGGAATTTTGGATTATTCTTCCAGAAGGGCGATTGCAGTGTTGGAGGAGAAGGCCTGGCTCTCAATCTCCGCTCTCATTCACCCCAAAGGTGTTCTTTGGGGTTGAGGTTTGGTGCTCAGTCATGTTGGAAAAGGAAGGGGCTCCAAACTGTTCCCACAAAGTCGGGAGCATGAAATTGTCCAAAATCCTGAAGCTTTCACTGGAACTAAGGGTACCGAGCCCAGCGCCTGAAGAACAACCCCACACCATCATCCCTCCTCCACCAAACTCCACACTTGGCACAGAGCGGTCAGACATCTACGGTTCTCCTGGCGACCGCCGAACCCAGACTCGTCCATCAGGTTGCCAGATGGAGAAGCGCGATTCCCGCCGCCGCATCCCACGCTTTGCATTGCACTCGGTCACACGTGTCCTGGACGCAGCTGCTCGGCCATGAAAACCCATTCTGCGATGCTCTCTGCGCGCTGTTCCTGAGCTCAACTGAAGGCCACGTGAAGTTTGGAGGTCTGCAGAAAGTTGCGCCTCGGCTTACGTGGCTGAGTTGCAAGAGTCTGGTGCGGATGAACTTGACTGACCCGAAAGAGCGGAGACTGAGAGCCAGGCCTTCTCGTCCAACATCACAAATACGTTTCTGGTAGAATGCTCCAAAATTCCCATCAACACGCTCCTGAAGCTTGTGGACATTCTTCCCAGAAGAGCTGAAGCTGTTCGAGCTGCAAAGGATGGACCCACCTCATATTGAAGTCTATGGATCAGGAATGGGAGGTCACTGAAGTTCATATGCCAGTCAAGGCAGGTGAGCCAATACTTTTGGCCGTATAGTGTAGATCACTCACACATCTGGAAAATGCAGGGTCTCCAATGAACCTCCTGGATGGTTTTGGACTCTGGTAGGAACCCTGAGGAACCCCAGAACATGGAGGCTCCACACTGGAAGGTTCCTTGTTGGAATCGACCCGGGGACCTTCTCAGCTTCGGGCCAAAAGGCGTCCCGTGTCTGAGCTTGACTCTCAAAAACGTTGGATTCTTCTAGAACCGGATAAACGCGGCGCCATCTTGGCTCTTAAAAAAAAGAATGGAACAAAAGTGCCTTTTTTGTTTTTCTACACATTTCAAAAACGGCAGCTGCGCCATTTATTGCTGCGCTTAATTCCCCCCAAATAATGAACTCTTCCAGATCCAACCGCTCCATTGTGGAGGAGATAAGACAAGGAGAGGGGAAGATCTACGGGGCGGAGCTGCTGAAGGACCTGCTGAAGCTGCTGCCGGATTCAGAGGAGGTCTGTGTTTATTCGCCCCCGTGTTGATTCCCACAAAATCTGGGTGAATGAGCTAAAGGCAGGAGCTTAGCGTGAAAGACAGCAACACCCTGCGCTTCCTCCTCCTTCCTCACAGATCAAGAAACTTCAGGCGTATAAAGGAGATCCCGACAAGCTGACACTCGTCGACTCCTTTATGTACCTCCTGATCCAGGTGCCGCGGTGAGTAGGTCCCAGTTGCAATAAAAGAAGAGTCGGTACACTTTGCACTACTTCCGAAGTACGCCAACTGCCAACCGGCACCTGTGCATATAAAAGCATTGTACTACTATGTACTCTTTTTGCAGGGATAGTACACAGTATCCTGTGTAGCGCAGTGAACCACGATTCTCTTAGAATTTTTTAGCTTTAACATCGCAAATAAGTCGCTCAACCTGAATCGGGCACTTTGAAACACCTAAAAATGGGGCAAAACGGGGTGGAAATAAAAACTGGTAAAGGAATGATCCGACAAGAAGGACCAAGAACTTGAGAAGGACCCTAACGGTCGCAAGTGTGGACTCCAAGGGAGCAGGAAATCGGAAGAATGACCGTCACATTCAGAAGAAGGTTTTATTGACTCCCCCGCTCTGCTCCGCGTCCCGCCAGGTTCGAGGTTCGCATCGAGGCCATGGTCCTCCGAGAGGAGTTCTCCCCGTCTTGCGCCGTGATGAGCCGCGAGATCGACGTGGTCCGCGTCGCCACCAAAGGTACCGCCGAACCTTTATTAATATTCGTGTTACCTTAAAAGTCACGAGCAGTATGTTGGTGTTCTCAGAAGAGCAGAATTAGCGTTTGTCATTTGCGTAGCTGGGGAATAACAGGAGTGCAGTCAGGCAGGCAAACTGTAAAACCTTGTGACAAACCTGCACATCCCTTGAGCCTCTTCTTGGCTGAGTCACTCTGTCCTGCCTCTTTTTTTTCCTCCCCTCACCTCTTTAATACCGTGAACTTTTCTCCGCATTGCAGGCCCATTGGTCAAACGGAGTATAAACTCCTCTGGCGCCATTTAATTTCAAGCAGAATTTAACATTTGCCCTCACAGTTGGCACTGTGGAGACGAGGATTGAACACTTCATGCTAACCGGTAGTTGTTTGAGATGGCGAACGGCGTCGAAACAGTACGTCTTGTCTCCCGCTGAGCTGATATCGATCCCCGTCCTTTAGAGCTGATGAGCTGTGAGGAGCTCCACGCCATTTTGCATCTGGTGCTGCAGGCCGGGAACATCATGAACGCGGTGAGTCTGCAAGTCGCCGCCAACACAGACCTTCCTACTGGAAATCAGCCATATGTCAATCCGCCTCCCGGTGCAGACGCCCATTACTTGTACTTGATACATTCGAACGGGTCCAAATGTAATTGCGGCACCTTGAAAAACCGCTTAAGGCGTGACAAAAGTTGAGATACAATGGAGAACCAGGGCCTGAGTAATGGCTAAATGGGCCATCATGGGAGTGCATACTTTACTTTGCCCCTTTGGCTATGGAGGCTATGGAGGCTCAGTTGGCGAAGCGGGGGTACGTCCGAATCAGGAGCTCGGCAATTGGATCCCCCGCTCTTCTTGTGTGCATCCCGAAGCATCCATGGGCAAGACCGCGATCCCTAAGTTGCCCCAGATGGCCCGGTTAGCGCCTTGCGTGGCGGCCCTTCTGCCGGGTGTAAAACGATGAATGCTATCGAGTGTCACGCACTTTGAAACCATGCGAAGGAGATAAGTTCACCATCGGAATGCAGTATGTGTGAAGACAACAATGTCAACACGCCGAGTGCTCCCGTCCGCTGTCGTCTTCCTGTTTCTTTCCGCTAACGGTCCGTTCCCTCCCCCAGGGAGGCTACGCCGGCAACGCCGTCGGCTTCAAGCTGTCGTCCCTCCTCTCGCTGGCCGACACCAAGGCCAACAAGCCCGGGATGAACCTGCTGCACTTTGTCGCCATGGTGAGCCAAAGTGTCAACGCCGTCGCATATCCGCGGCCGTCATCCGTGATCCTGAGAATAACACGGGTGTTCTGTATGGCGTCAGATAGAGGCGATTACAAAGTGTCCTTAAATAACATAAACGACTGTTTACTTTGACGGGGAAGTAGTTCGATAAATTGGGAGCTCTGCTGCCTCAGTAAACACTGCCGGGCGATAAGGGGCAGGTAAACAGCAGATGGTGGCGGGAATCGGAAAAGCCCCGGCCGTGGTTGGCCGAGGTGTTACGCAACCTGACAAACAACAGTCCTTCCTCAGTCACCATGTTTGCATCTCCACGCAGGAGGCGAAGAAAAAAGACGAGGAACTGCTGAAGTTTCCGGAGAAGCTGAAGGATGTCCAGAGTGCCGCCAGGTAAGCCGAGCGCTCGCTCGCTAGCTGGAAAGCGCAGACTCGCTTTGGCCGTAGAATCACGTCGGAAGTTTTTTGTTTGTTTGTTTGTTTAGACCAGTGGCTGTTAACCTTGTTGGAGGTTCTGAACTCCAGCAGTTTCGTATGCACATTCACCCAACCCTTCTTGAGAGGAAAAATTAAAAAAAAAATTGACATTTTTTTTCAAATTCAAAACAGGTATATACAGTGGGCTCCAAAAATGTTCGTTTATGGATTCAAAAAAGACCATTTTCTTTCAAAAACAGAACTCTGAATATAAATAATCGCTGATAAAAAAATGAATTGCATTCTTTTCAACCCATAAAATATTTGTAGTTTATTTTTTCATACGGTATTCAGAGATAAATAAAGTTTTTATATTCATGTGGTACTGGGGTTCAAAAAAGCAGATTTTTTTAATAAAACCTGATATGAAGCAAAATTACGATATATATATTTTAATTATTGCTAAGTTTTAACTCGTTTTTGATTTATTTCATTTCATTTTATTTTTGTCATCACAAATCATACGAGTCGCCGGTGTTTCTTGACCTCCGCCGAACCCCAGAGACCGACTCACCGAAGCCCCGGGGTTCCGTCCGACCCATAATAACAACCACCGGTTTAAAGACACGGTCATCAGCTGGCTCCTTCGACGCCACTCCACGACAACGAAGGACAGAATCAGAAGTTTGCAGATGACGTTGTGATGTGCAGTGAGAGCAGGGAGCAGGAAGGAGGACATCTAGAGAGGTGGAGGTTTGGTCTGGAAAGGAGAGGAATGGAGGTTCGCCAAAGAGAGACAGAATGAGGCTACGTGGAGTGGAGATGAAGAGGGTGGAGGATTTAAGTAGAGAGATCCACCGGTGGAGAAGAGGTGAAGAAACATGCAAGCGGGATGGTGGAGAAAAGTGTCGGGGGAGATGAACGCATGAAAGGAAAGGTGTAGAAGACGAAGGCGAGGGCAACCATGCTTGTCTGTCTTAGAGACACTGAGGAGAAGACAGGAGGCAGAGGTGAAGATGAGGAGGTTCCTCTTCAGGGATGAGTCCATCAGAGGTAAAGGCAGACGGAGATGGTTTGGAGGTGGACAGAGGGAGGATGCTGAGGTTGGAGGAGGTCTAGTTGAAGACCAGAGAGGAGGTTTATGGATGGGGGGAAAGAGGACAGCAAAGCTGGTCGTTGTGAGAGGAGAGGGTTAGATGGCGGCCGATGATTGGCTGTGGTGACCCCTGAGGGGAGCATCCCGAACGTAAAAGAAGACGACAGCTATGACTCATGTCGGGTCCGCAGGCGGCAGCGGGAGTGAGGAGTCAACCAAGGTTCCATCACGACAGCAGAGGTCGCACGGAAGTTTCCGGATACGTGACATCTGCATTAAGAGCGGCGCCCTGACCGTTCTGTCGAGAAAGCAGCGGCTCGTCGGCCGCATCGGACTCTGTCAGCTTCGCAAGGTCGCCGTCAGCGCAACAGGGCCCCGGATAACGCCCCCCCCCTCCCTTAGACGTGAACGCAATCACTTACTGCAGTGCTGTCTTCGCCCTTTTTTGGATTAGTCTGACAGCAGAAGCGGCCAGAGGGGTTTTCAAATGCTGAGCAAGGGTAGTCGCACCAGGAGTCTGCATGCCTGTGATTAGTAAGAAATAAATGTGTTCCTGCTGTAATTGCAGAATCTCAGTGGAGAACATCGAAGTGGAGTTCTCCTCCCTGTATGTCCGGATCAAATCCCTGGAGGAAAAGGTACAAGGAGACCCGGGGCTGCTCCAGCAGCTGGAGCCCTTTCTGCAGGTGGGGCGGCAGTAGTTGCATAACACGTTACATATAGAGTTCTTGCATTAATGATGACATCGGGCGCTTCTATCTTGAGTGGTGACTGTCCGATGACCCGTCTCAGAGTTCGGCTCAGACCCTGCAGGAGCTGAAGAGACGCAGGCTGGATCTGCGCAAGGAAGGCAACGCCCTCATAGATTTCTTCTGCGAAGACAAGGACACCTTCAAGTTGGACGAGTGCTTCCGCATCTTTCAAGACTTTTGCAACAAGTTCAACAAAGCCGTGAAGGTGGTTGTGCTTTCGGGGCTCATTTGATGCACTGCTAATTATCAGGATGTGAAATTTATACGAATTTCCTCCTCCTCCCTTTTTGTCTCAGGACAACACAGACCGCGAGCTGAAGGAGGCTGCGAGACAGCGCCGGCTGAGGGAGCTGGAGGAAAAGCGCTTTGCGTGGTCCGGCGCTGACCAGAACGGGGGTTTTGGTCGGAGCAGCAGCGAGAACGACGTGGAGATGCTCACGAAGGAAGGCCTTCTGGATTTCCTCCAGCAGAGGTCCCAAAGCCCGAACAGCCCGCTGGGACGCTCCGCAAGCGCCCGCCGCCACCGTCACACCATGACCTCCGTAGCCGACAGGGAACTCCAAGGGTACCTCGAGCTTTTTGGCGGCAGTGGGAACCCCGCGGACTATTCAAAGTTCAACAGCCTCCCGCGCTTGGGTCGCCCCCCGCAGCGTAAGACTACCCCCTGGATCTTAGCGCAAGACAGTAACCGGGAGCTCGGTTGTGACAGGCAAGTGACCTCTCCACATGCAGAGACCGAACCCATCAGCCCTCTCGCCAGGTTTTCTTCCTCTGGACTATGCGCTACCGACGACAGGTACAACAACAACTGCTCCACCGTGTCAGAAGGCAGCGCTCTGCCGCGGCCTTTTTGTGTCTTTCAGAAGTCGAACCCAGCAATATCTGGCCACATGAATGTCAGTGTGGAGAAGCACACTTTAGTTCCAAGTCCTCAAGCCTTTGACCTACCGAGTCCAAACAATAACACTAACAATATGCACTTCGGAAGCTTGGGAGAGGTCGTGCTGACCGATTTGGAAAAAGAGAGACTGTCGCCTCGTAGGATTCCAGACAGCCTTCCAGGAGATAAAGCTTTGGAAAGAAGGGCAGATCCCAAGGCTGCGTGGCAGGCGAAAATAGATTCCCCGACGCAGACCGAGGGCTATCCTGAGAAAGAGGAGGAGGAGCCCAGCACGTTTTCGTCAACAACCTGCGACACCACGCTCCCATTGGACCCCTCCGTTCCCAACAAGAAGCCGGTGTTTTACATACTGGACTACACTGAAACCGACTGCTCCATCACCCTGGACTACTCCGAAGTCGAGAGCTCATCTTTGACGAAAGACGGAAATCATCTCCGATTTAGCGATGGCAACAAAGATCAGGGGAGTTCGCTTTCCTCTAACTTGGAGTCGATGTCGCCCAATGACGAGTCCGTTTCGACCAAGGAGCTCTCTGTGCCAAGATCTGTTGACACGACATGTGAGACTCCGCCCGCCGCCGCGGAAGCGTGGGAAACCGAAAGCAGTGACACCGCGGAGGGGCGACAAGACGTGCGGCGAAGCAGCCTAAACCTCCCGCACAAGAATGGCAAAGCCGTCAAATCGGGCCGGAGCGCTGGCGGATGCGGAGTGCGAACGCTGACCAGCAGCGAGAGCCAGGGGATGCGGAAGGTTGTACCCATCAACAAGACCAACAGGACGAGTAGCAGAAAGCGCGTGGAAAGGCTGTCGGCGCAGGACGGGGTAGAGTTGCGTCGGCCCCTTCGTGACCAAAGCACACCGGCCAGAGGGCGGGGCGAGAGGACCTCGAGGCCTCCCCGACACTCCAGCCTGCCACCGGAGGAGTCCAAAGCCCAGAGGGGGAGCGGTATCTCCAAATGGATCCGTGACTCGACCCCCAGGGAGGCCTCCATTCACAAGCCGAGCGCCAAACCTCTGAGGAACATCCCCAAGCCACCTCCTGAGGAGAAGATGTGCCGCTCCACCATGAGAGCGCTGGCACAGGGAGGCCCTGCCTCCGACGGCAACGCACACACATTCTGCGCCAAGAGCACCTCCGGCGTTCCGAGCTTCGCTCGCAACACCGTGGCCTCGTCTTCCAGGACCAAGAAAGAGCAGGGTCCGCCTTCCGTCCCCACGACCCCGTCTCGCAGCGCCTCTTTCCTGGGTCGCCAGAGCACCACCAAGCAGAACAGGTTATCGCCCACGGTTCACGCCGGCGAGGAGCGACCGCAGGGGACCGGCCTGCGACGGGTGCAGAGCATGAAGGCCGCCGTCCGCAGCCCCCGCCGCAGCGAGACTCCGCCCCCAACGCGGGACGACACTCGCAAGACAAGCTGCTATTCAGACAAGTCCATCCAGTCTCGCGATCCGGCCACATCCGGCCGGAGCACCAAGCCCAGCTGGAAGTAGAAGCAGGGCGGACCCAGAGCGTCACCATCTGCCCGTCCCCGGAACACCACTGCAGACCATGCAACAGACAGGAAACAGACGAAGCTAAAGCTATCTCGCCAACTTTGTATCAGGGTCATGTATTGCAAAGAGCAAGATGCAATGAACATCTCCATGTGTTTCTGTTTTGTTCGTACGAAGACGTTCCCGTCTCGTCTTTTACGGTCTTAGCTGTGTGTTTTTAGCAAGTGCGTGTTTTCCGTCTGCAGGGACTCCGGGCTCTTTCGCAGGAAAGGCCCCCCCTCACTCTCATTGTCCCGATCAAAGTGGAGTCGAATGAAGCGAAGACAACGCCGCGGTATGCTCCGCGCTGACCCCAAGCGCTTGACATCCCCACAATCAAGGTTTCAAAAACTATTTTCCCCCATAAACCCGGATCCGTCTCGGTCAGGGACGGCCTCCAAGGGGCGGGCCGACCCCCGACGGCCCTGGGGTTTCTGCGGCTGAGACCCCCCCCCGCCCCACATCTGCGCCGGTGCCTGCAGTGACGTCCATGCACGCTACTGACCGTACAATGCTGCTACTCGTCCCGCACCTTGGAGTCGGCTCCTGTGTCCTTTTTCTTTCAGGGTTAGGAGACGCCTCGCTGCTTGCCGTCGCGTCCCACTTCCTTTGCGTCATACCTCAGAAAGAGAGCAGTGGCCTTTTCACCAGGAGAAACCTGCCTTTTGTTTGATTTGCGTCTGCATGATCAATCAAGATGATATGGACAATATCTCTTTCAAATCATGGCCTTTTTTTTTTAAAAGAAAAAAAAAACGCTCCTATGTTATTATCAAATTATATAAAGTGTCGGATTTGTGCTCCGGTGTAAACGAACTGCGGTACCTCTCGTACCACGCGTAGACTGTAGATGTCTTAGAACTCCTCCGTACTGTCATGGAGAAGACGTGCATGTAGGAGATGTTCCGTAGCGAATCCCAGTCCCGGCGCCGCCAAAGAAAAGCATTGAACGGACAAAACGGGCGAAAGGCCCTTCGTTTTCCGAACCAAACGCCTCGTTCCCGCAAAAAACTCAGAACGTCGCTTCAATTCCCTTTCCATGGAGATAAATTTCCCCGCCTTATGCCTAGAATTGAAATCACTGCAGCCGAATGTTCAATTGTAGCGCTACATCACCCACTTAGCGGAGCCTAATGTGTCTTTAAGCTGATTTCCTTGGACGTTTCAAGTCCGTCACAGCGTTTTAACCCGATTTGAAATATCAAGGGGAGGCAAAGGTTCGATCACATTTGCAATGGACATAAATAAGAAAGAGTTAAATCACAGTAAGTGCACGGACGGAGGCATAAATTGTTGTCATGACACGGTTAATGTCGATATACGACTTGAAATTGCGGTGCGTTCACTGACCCTCCGAGCTTTCACACCACATAAAAGAATAAATTGAGAAAAAAAACATGGATCTGTGACTTGAAACAAGGCGCTCGCCGTCAGCCGGACGGCAACACACACACACACACACACACACACACACACATGCGCACACACACGTTGCAATCCATTGCCTTAAAGCTCAATGTAGCGGCGTCGCTAGTAGAAGGAGTCGAACCCGCTCCGTTCCACCGACACCCCATCTCCACCCGAGGTGGCTCGGCTTTGTAAATATGTAAAGACATAGTATTTTTCAGACTATCGACATGTTTATATAGCGTAACGAATGAAGCCTTTTATTTGGAAATGGTCTCCACGGCAACCCCCCCCCCCCGCCGCCGCCGCCTTCGAGTTTCCCGTTTTTGATCGTTCACGTAGACGGTGGAGATTGAGGTAGAACTTGTTTTTGTTTTGTTTTTTTCCCCCGAAGGCGATGAAGAAGTAGCACCTGATTCAAGATGTTTATGATCCCCCCCTCCAATCACTGTGGAAGATTCACTGTGAGCAGCAGACACGGCTTTTCCACACTGGCTCCAAAGACAGAAGTAATATTCTTCTTCCCTTCTTCTGGGCTGCTCCCGTCTGGGGTCACCACAGCCGATCATCTGCCTCCATCGAACTCCCTGTCCTCTTCCCATCCATCCATAAACCTCCTCCGACCTCAGCGTGCTTCGACATCCCTCCTCTCCAGAACATCTAACCTGGTGGACTCATCCCTGATCCTCTCCGTCCTCCTCTCTCCCAAAGAGGAACCTCCTCATCTTCATCTCTGCTGCCTCCTGTCTTCTCCACCGTGGCTCTCACCTTCATCTTCTACACCTTCCCTTTCTTTCTCCTTTACCACCACCTGCTGCAACCTGCTGGCACACACTTCTCCACTTCTTCTGCACCCTCTCCATCGTTCTGCACTGTCTATCCTCACGACTTCGACCCAATCCACCTTGTTTATCTTCAAAAGAAACATGAAATGAAATCCAAATTTCTGGGTCAAATCTCCGGATTTCCTCAAGATCTTCATCTTCTTGTTGCTGAACGCAAGAGAACCCGTTTTTTTGTTTTTTCTTTTCCTTGTCAGACAGGACTGTCCTGCTCGGCTCGGCCCTTCCTTGTGTATAAATCCATCCAATAAAAAAATGACCGCCTCCGAATCTGTGAGACGTGTGTTTGAGCCTGATTATAATAGTTATTCTACTAGCACTAAGATAATTAATATAATTAAAAAATAATTGCAATTATGATCAAATGAATCATAATCATTTCTTTGTAATGAAATAATAATCATATATTATTTCATTATAAATAATACAAATTGAGACCACATTTACGATAATAATAGTAATACTAGCACTATCATAATATCAATAAAAAAGAATTACAATTATGATAAAATTAATTATAATGATGGCTATAATAATCATTTATTATTTCACACCTCATTGACGATAATAATAGTTATACTTCTAGCACTATCATAATTATACTAATGAAAAATAATTACAATTATAATACAGTTAGTTATAATGATGGTTATAATAATGATTTATTATTTCACCATAAATAATACAAGTTGAGACCACATTTACAATAATAATAGTTATACTACTAGTGCTCTCATAATTAATATCAATAAAAAATAATTGCAATTATGATAAAATTCATTATAATGATGGCTATAATAATCATTTTTTATTATTTCATTATAAATAATATAAGTTGACACCCCATTGACAATAATAATAGTTATACTTCTAGCATTATCATAATTACTCTAATGAAAAATAATTACAATTATAATACAGTTAGTTATAATGATGGCTAGAATAAAAATAATTTATTATTTCATTATAACTTGTATTTATAAGTTGAGATCACATCAACAATAATTATAGTTACACTACTGGCACTACAATAATTGATATTAATACAAAATAATTACAATGATAAACAACTAATTATAATGATGGCTTTAATAATAATAATTTATTATTTCATTATAAATAATATAAGTTAACACCACATTGACAATAATAATAGTTATACTACTGGCACTATAATAATTGATAAAAAAAATACAATTACAATGATGGCTATAATAATAATCATTTATGATTTCATTATAAATAATATAAGTTGACACCAAATTGACAATAATCATAGTTATACTACTGGCACTATAATAATACTAATACAAAATAATTACAATGATGAACAATTTTTTATACAGATGGCTATAATAATAATCATATATTATTTAATTATAAATAATACATGTTGAGACCACATTTACAATGATAATAGTAATAGTACGAGCACTATCATAATTATTATTAATACCAAATAATTACAATGATAAACCAACCAATTATAATGATGGCTATAATAAACATTTATTATTTCATCATAAATACTACAAGTTGACACCACATTGACAATAATAATAGTTATACGACTAGCAGTATAATAATTGATATTAATAAACAATAATTACAATTGTAATACAGTTTATTATAATGACAGCTATAATAATGAGCATTTATTATTTCATAAATATAAGCTGAGACCACATCAACAATAATGATGTTACACTACTGGCACTATAATAATTAATAATAATAAAAAATAATTACATTAGATGAGTTGTAGTTTAATGATCCCATGGTTGGGATAATTGATTGGCAGCAGCAGCGAGACATGCAAGAAGAAGCCAGTGACAAGCCAGAAACACCACCGCTGAAGCTTAATGTTTTTTCTTTGTTTTGTTTGCATCTCGTTCGGCCGTCACGTGGACGAAACGTGCCTTCCATCTCCGACCCCGCTCCTTTGTGTGCGACAATCCCCCCCCCCCCCCCCCCCCCCCCCCCCCCCCCCCCCCCCCCCCCCCCGCAGC
>CAAKHD010006121.1:2816-18418 GCA_901007705.1 Fistularia tabacaria
GTGGGGGGTGGGGGCGGGGGGTGGCGGGGGTGGAGGGCAAAGTAACTCATATGAGAAGAACTGTAGGCGTCTGAGGGGTTAATTCAACAGAGAGGGAGGGTCTCCTGCTAACCGTCCTCACAGAGGAGGCGGATCTTCGGCAGCTTCCTGGTGGACGGTAATAGTATTAGAGGGGAGAAGTGGAGGTGTGACCTCAGCTAAGTGACCCTGTCAGGGATCATGACTTACTTAGATGGCAGCCATCTGCCCATCTCTCTCTCTCTGACCCCTCTCTCTCCATCCATTTCTACACTCGGTACGACAGAGTGCAATCAGACCTTGTGTAACGAGCGTTTGGTCGGCCAGCGAACATGTACGCAAACCGAGGTGCCGTTTGTTCGTTCAGGTCCATCCCTCAGCTCCCTTTATGGGATTGGACACCGGAGCTAAGCTGGCGCTCCCAAAAACAGTTTGGGGGTGGCAGGGGAGGGGGTTCAGCCGAGCCTCCTCCAGCCGGACGGCGGTCGTCCAAGTTGCGGTGGCAGGGTGGGATATGAGCTGAGAGGCGGTGGGAGCGGCACTAAGAGGAGCTAAGATGAAGGTTAGCGGATCTGGAGCCGGGCTTAAGCCGGTGTCAGGCAGTGGGTTAAGAGGTTAATGATGACACGCGGGTTAAAACAAATGGCAGGCGGGAGGATCGAAGTGGAAGGAAAGAACATCGCTTTCACTCGTTCGCAGCAATTAGCCCTTTCCGAGGAGGTCAGGGCGATAACGTGAGCCTCCTGTTTCACACTCTTTCCGTCTGAACTGCAAATCCGCTTTCAGGAAAAAGTGGAGTACGTCTTCCTCGTCATCTTCACCATCGAGACCTTCACCAAAATCCTGGCCTACGGCCTGGTCATGCACCCCAGCGCCTACATCCGCAGCGGCTGGAACCTGCTGGACTTCATCATCGTCATTGTCGGGTATTCTTCCGCCCGATGGTCCTTGCGGGACGCGCGCCTGCCGTTGGACGTGAGGAGCACCTGTTGTTGTCTTCGCAGGTTGTTCAGCGTGATCGCGGAGGGCATGACGGATCACAAGCCAGGAGAGGCGCATCACGCCGCCGGAAAGCCCGGCGGCCTGGACGTCAAAGCCCTCAGGGCCTTCAGGGTGCTGAGGCCGCTACGACTGGTGTCTGGGGTGCCAAGTGTGTAAATCGGGCATTTTCTTTCCTGCTCCAGTCGTCGCGCGGCGGCAAAAAACTCTGCGTTCGCCCCCGCAGGTCTGCAGATCGTGTTGAACTCCATCATGAAGGCCATGGTGCCGCTCCTCCACATCGGCATGCTGGTGATGTTCGTCATCATCATCTACGCCATCATCGGCCTGGAGCTGTTCATCGGCCGGATGCACAAGACCTGCTACTCCGTCGGCACAGGTCCCTGCCCTCCGCGCCCGACGGCCCACGTCGGGATGGAGTTGCGTGCTGACCCAGCGTCTGTCCGTCGCTGCAGGTCTCATGGTGGAGGACGACCCGTCGCCCTGCGCCTTCGCCGGCAGCGGCCGCTTCTGCGTCGGCAACGCCAGCGAGTGCAGGGGCAAGTGGGAGGGACCCAACGGCGGCATCACCAACTTCGACAACATCTTCTTCGCCATGCTGACGGTCTTCCAGTGCATCACCATGGAGGGCTGGACGGACGTGTTGTACTGGGTACGGACTCTGTCCTGCAGCTCCCCTGGGCTCTCCCACTGAGGACGCTGAGGACGCTGATTCCACGTTCTCTGCTCCGTCTCCAGATGAATGACGCCATCGGCTACGAGATCCCGTGGATTTATTTTGTCTCTCTGGTCATCTTCGGCTCCTTCTTCATCATCAACCTCGTGTTGGGTGTGCTGAGCGGGTGAGTCGCCGCCGAGAAAGCAGCGAAGAAGCTGCTCCTCGCCCGACCTCCAGCCTCCTGAGGTGGTGCTTGTGTGTTCCTGCAGAGAGTTCTCAAAGGAGAGGGAGAAGGCCGTGGCCCGCGGTGAGCTTCAGAAGGCCCAGGAGAGCAAGCAGATGGAGGAGGACATGATAGGATACATGGACTGGCTCATCGAAGCAGAGGATGTGGACGAAGAAGGGAACAAACGTTAGTGGGCTGCACACAGACACACACACACACACACACACACATACTCATGGACACCAACCCCAGTCAAGCTTCACCTTCCTCTTGTTTGTCCCCGAAGGGGCTGCGATCGCCAAGAAAAAGATGATGAAGAAGTTCGGCTGGTACAAGCACAGCGAGGATGGAGGTACAGAAGTGTCTCCGCAAGTCGGGTTTGACTGACTGTGACCGTCCAATCACGTCCCGCCATCTCTTTCCTCAGGAGAATCGGACTCAGACGATGACATCGCGTACCTCGACGACGACAACGGCTTCTGTGCCTCCCTCATGTGAGGCGCCAGACAGGCATCTGCGTCCTGCAGGAGGTGGTGGAACCGTTGCTTCAACTCTGTTTTCCCTCTCTTCCTCTCCTCAGGGCGAAGATGATGGCCAATAGTTTCTGGTAAGACCTCCTTTGCTAGCTGTGGTCTGTCTGAACGCGATACCGGGGAAGAGGAGACTGGATCCACTCATGAGACAGAAATTAGAGAGAAAACAGGAGAGCAGGAACCTTCAAGAAAATGAGGATGGAGACACGTCCAGTCCAGCAGATCAACCCGTGCCATGGAGCAACATTTGGTTTTTTGATACTTTCACGTGTTTTAATGGCACAGTGGAGCACTGGTTAGCAAGAAGGCCCCTGGTTCTGCGTGGAGTCTCCATGTTCTCTCTGCGTGGGGTTCCTCCACGTTCCTCCCACATGGAGGAGGTTCATTGGAGACGCTGCATTGTCCAGATGTGAATGAGAGGGTGAGAAGGGGTGAAAGTCGTCACGCTGAGCGTGTCCACTGTGTGTCCTCCTGCAGCGACCAGCTGTGCCAGCTCAACCATACAATGAGGAAGAACTGCCGTGTGGCCGTGAAGACCACCAACTTCTACTGGCTGGTGCTTCTCCTGGTGTTCCTCAACACGGTGGCCAGCGCCTCCGAACATTACGGACAGCCAAAGTGGCTGACGGAAATGCAAGGCGAGGGCCGACTCCTCCCTCCTTGGCTCCGGGTTCCCGGTGCTCTCCGTCTCACGCAGACGTTCTGGTCTGCCCCCCTCAGAGCGAGCCAACAAGATCCTGCTCCTGCTCTTCACCCTGGAGATGCTGATGAAGATGTACGCCTTCGGCCTGCAGATCTACTTCATGGCGCTCTTCAATCGCTTCGACTGCTTCGTGGTGTGCGGCGGCATCCTGGAGACGCTGCTGGTGGAGATGGAGTTCATCCCGCCCATCGGCATCTCGGTGCTCCGCTGCATCCGCCTGCTCAGGATATTCAAGATGACTCGGTAAGTGGCAGCGGAACCGCACCTGTGGTCTCGGGAGGAATCAGTCGGAGTTCATCTCCGCGCCTGTCCATGTCGGACTGGATCCCACGTGGACACGTCGATGCTGAGTGTGAAGACCGATCATTCCGGGGGAGTCCCTTTCACTTGACCTGGAGGGAGACAAGGTCACCGTGACCTTGATCTTCGGCATCGGTTTGACAAAACCGAAGGATTCCATCCCAGTATTTGTTTTCGACGAGCGCCGATAGTGGATCGTGGCGATTTCATGCCCCGCCAAATACAAGAGGCAAACTAGCTGCCAGCTTCTGATGGGTCAGGTGTTCATCCCCTGAGGTAAATCCGGTTGTCTCGTTATTTCCAGGCACTGGGCCGCCTTGTCTGACCTGGTCAACTCACTGCTCAACTCCATGAAGGCTATCTGCTCCCTCCTGCTCTTGCTTTTCCTCTTCCTCATTATCTTCGCCTTGCTGGGCATGCAGTTGTTCGGAGGCAAGTTCAACTTTGACGAGACGCAGATGAAGAGAAGCACTTTTGACTCCTTCCCCCAGGCTCTGCTCACGTGTTTCCAGGTGACTTGCAACACGCCATTTCATCTGTGGTGGTATTAACCATATCTATTCTGGCCTGACTACCATTTTTCTCCCTCTGCTCCCTCGTTCCCTTCAGATCCTGACCGGAGAGGACTGGAACGCCGTGATGTACGACGGGATCATGGCCTACGGAGGGCCCGTCTTCCCCAACATGGTGGTGTGCATCTACTTTGTCATCCTCTTTGTGTGCGGCAACTGTATCCTTCCCCAGCGGGCAGCGAACGCACCACCGGTGCGCGCACGTACTATCTAGCACTGAGCACGAATCCACCGGGCTCACTCCAGACGGAGCAGGTTCATCTCCCTTAATGTTGTAACCAGACATCCTGCTCAATGTCTTCTTGGCTATCGCCGTTGACAACTTGGCCGGAGGCGGCGGAAAGAAGAAAGTCGAGTACGTCTTACAGTCGCCTTTATAAACCCTTATCAACATTTATGAGCGTCTCATCTGCAAACAACTTCACTGGAAAAGTATGAATATCCATTCCTGCAGAAATGGAGAATGAGCCGGAAAGACAGTAAGTGGGAGGGCAGACACTGAAAGAGAATGAATATCAATGCCTGTCTTTGTTATTTTCAGAGAGAAGAAAGAGGAAGAGGAAGAGTGGGATGAGGATGAAGAGAAAGAGGACGAAGACGCTGGGGTACGGGATGCTTTTGTTGAACCGCGTAGGATTTTTTTTCTTTAAAAAGGCAGAGAAGCCAAGCTCGCTCTTGTGTCTCCTGCGCAGAACGAGGATGACGACTGGCAGGAGAACGAGGAGCTGCGGGCCATCGAGGGGCTGGAGGGTGAGCCGGATGGGCCCGGGGCGGTGCCGGCGCCGCCAAACCGACAGCCTCTCAGCACATTTCAATCTGTGACCCGCAGGAGTGGCGCCGTTAAAGCCAGAGTTCTCGGGGCCCAAAGAGAAGATCGTGCCCATTCCTGACGGAAGCTCCTTCTTCATCCTTGGAAAGAAAAACTGGTAAAACTTTGTCACGCATTAAAAGACACCTCACAAAGGAATCACTATGTTCTCTAACTCCTGGTGGACAAAATACTACGCAGAAGTAGTGTTGTCTAAAAATACTCCTTCGCAGATACAAACCTAAGTAAGTGGTACTCAATCAGCATTGTAGTCTTAGAACACCGTGGCTTCCTGGGACCTGGTCTGGTATTAGCACAACGCCAACTGGGGAGTCCAATCCCTGACAGGCTGACAAGACCACAGGTTCCACAAGAGGAGGTCTACTCAGATGGAGGGGAGGGTTGTGTCCGATGTCATTGCTGTCGCTTCCTCGGTACTCTCTTTGTGTTGCTGGTTTGGGTTGGAAAGCGTCATGTGAGTGCAGTCCACTGAGGAGTGCCTGTCTCCTCTGGTTCTCTTATGGGTGGCATCTTCCGGGCTGGAGGGTTGATGTCGAAGTCTTCATCGCGAAGCTCAGGTCGACCAGGAGGTCATTAGCCAGTTCCAAATAAATGATGTCCTTCAGAATTCCTCCATCATCCATCCGCCGGACACATCAGGGCCAGTGGAGATGGTGCGACTTTTGGACAGAGATCACGGTTGGAGGCTTCCAAGTGAAGCTCATGAGCAGTGCAGATGGAAGCTGTTGAGCTTTCACTCCTGGTGTGCTCACAGGGTTTCACTCCCATACGGCAGTGAGCTGATGACAGTGGCTGCCTTATCTTTGTCTGTTGCTCCCCTCCGGTGGTTTTCAAAGGTGGAAGCTGCCTTTCCAGTGTTGTTTTTGAGTTCAGTGTCCACTGACAGATTGCTGGTGATGGTGGAGCCAAGGTTGGAGAAACTACTCGCAGCTTCCAGTGTGTAGTTGTTGATGGAGATTGTTGGAGGAGGGTCTGCATCCTGTCCGGTAGTCTTAGTTTTGCTTGGGGTGACGGTCAGGCCCAAAAGGAAGCAAATGTAAGTAAACGTACCGTGGTATTATGGCTGACATGGACAGCACTCGTGAAGGCGATTGTAGCACTGTGGTTGTAATACCTTGTGTATTTTTAGGTGACAGCACTTCAACGTCGTATTTATAAAGCACGTTGAAAACATGATATCTCTACGAATTGCATTGTAGTACAAGTGCAGAGGTGACTCGAATGATGAGGATAAGTACCTCAGCAGGGTATTCAGGCTCATGACTTCGGTGAAAGTACCCAGTTTGGAACATGGATGACCCTCTAATGTTGACCCTCTCCAAATGTGACTTTCTCAGTTTACGCGTCGCCTGCCACAACCTCATCCATCACCCGTACTTCACCAACTTCATCCTCATCTTCATCATCCTCAGCAGCATTTCTCTGGCCGCTGAGGATCCCATTAAATCCCACTCCTTCAGGAACATCGTAAGACCCGCCCCCTTCAGAACACGCCCCCGTTTCTAAAGTGCGACTTCCGGTGCTCTCATTGGGCTCCAAGTAAAACCGCTGGCTCCGCTCTTCTCTCCTCAGGTGCTGGGTTACGCCGATTACGTCTTCACCTCGGTTTTCACGGTGGAGATCGTGCTGAAGGTCAGTCCCGCCGCCACCGACATCAAATTGCAAACGGTCTCAAAGCGACGGTGTTCAACCCTGTCTTCCTGGATCTAGATGACCGTCTACGGAGCCTTCCTCCACACCGGCTCCTTCTGCAGGAACGCCTTCAACCTCCTGGACCTGCTGGTGGTCAGCGTGTCGCTCACCTCCTTCTTCCTCCAGTGAGTAGATCCCTGTGGAAAAACAAAGTGCAGTGACTGCACAACAACCCCTCCGAGCACTGGGCCAAGCCCGGTTCTTCCGTTACTTCACTACATCCAGATAGTTTGGGATCTCTTCCCTCCACAACCTGTAAGACCTGTAGAGCTCCACCAGCACTGGCACAACAGCTCACCTTTGCTTCTCAGCCAGTTTAGAAGATTGAAGCGCGGAGAAATCAAACAGGTACTTCAGGGCTGGAACTCTAGCATTATTTCCTTTGTCCAGGTGAACCTTCTCGTCCAAATGGAGGATAGAATTCAGTGACATAGCTCAGGTCTCCAGAGAGGGTTGGACGGTTCTGATCACATGTATGGGTAGAATTTTCGGGGGTAGCCGGGGTGTTGAGGGGATCCCTTTTGGTGGCCTGAGATGTTCTAGTTCTGCTGGCTTCATCCAACCGTGATCTCCAGATCTCGCTGGAGCAGGAGATTAAAATTGGCTCTAATGGAGTAACAGCCACACATCTGCGTGAACACGATACATCGGGTTTTAACGGCTGAGAGCAAATTTGCGTCGATGCCTTGAAAGAAGCCTTGAATTGTCTGACTTCTCCAAACGTTGCCCTCTGCAGCTCCAGCGCCATCTCTGTGGTGAAGATCCTCCGAGTGCTCCGAGTGCTCCGGCCTCTTCGAGCCATCAACCGAGCCAAGGGGCTGAAAGTAAGCGCTTTTAGTGCTGCTCAGTGTGTTCGTTGGTTGACGATTCGGTACGTCGGTGTCAGAGTTCGTACTCATGTGAACACCTTTGTGTGCCTCAGAATGTGGTGCAGTGCGTGTTTGTGGCCATCCGGACCATCGGGAACATCCTGATCGTCACCACGCTCCTTCAGTTCATGTTTGCCTGCATTGGAGTGCAGCTCTTCAAGGTTCTTTTCTCCTCTTCGAATTTCCCCAGTGTCTTTCAGGGACTCCCATGAGATCCTTGGATCCGAAGTTGCTCCCAAATCCTCATAACAGAAAGCAAGGCTATGAATGAGTCTTTCCATGGACTCTTTTAACTTCTGAGACCGGTCCTTCTTTTGCGACGGTAGTACCATTGCACCCATCGGGCGATGAAATTAAAACCTTTGGACCCCTTTTCACAGTGTCAAATCCATCCAGATGTACTAAAACTGGTTTAAACACATTTCTCTTGTGACTTAGGAGGCAGAAAAAGGGTTTCAAAGTTGTTCTTCATGTTGCAGGGCAGGTTCTACAGCTGCACAGATGAAGCTAAACACACCCCAGAGGAGTGCAAGTCAGTACCCTCATTCCAGATTCCTTAAAGTAGACAGTATATGGACAGGAGCTGTCCGCTAACACCTGTGTTTGACTGAAGGGGGACCTTTGTGGTCTACAAAGATGGGGATATGAACCACCCCATGGTGAGAGAGAGGATCTGGGAAAACAGTGAGTTCAATTTTGACAACGTGTTGATGGGCATGCTGGCGTTGTTCACCGTGTCCACCTTTGAAGGCTGGCCGCAGTGAGTAGCCACCATATCTTAATCTAAGCTCCAGCTCCTTTGCGCCTTCCACCTCTGACCTAGAGCCGCCGTGTCATTTTGTCTGTTTCAGGCTCCTTTACCGGGCTGTGGATGCCAACGCCATAAACCGCGGGCCCATTTACAACTACCGAGTGGAAATCTCCATCTTCTTCATCATCTACATCATCATCATTGCCTTCTTCATGATGAACATCTTCGTGGGTTTTGTCATCATCACCTTTCGGGAGCAAGGGGAGGCGGAGTTTAAGAACTGCGAACTCAACAAAAATCAAGTAGGTCACTTTGACAAGAGTCAGTCACATACCTTCACTGTTCGAGGACCATGCCAACCTTTCTGAGTCATCAAATCAATCCGGCTTCTCTGACGTTGGTGCTATGACTCGAACAAACAGCTGATTCGGACTGGTCTCTTGCTCCGTACTGCAGCAGGGAGGGCCATCGATGTTCTCGTCACCACAAGCAGGAGAATCCAGTCAGCGCTCTAGAAGAGTCTGTCGTTTCAAGATGAATAATGCGTGTCTTCCTCTTGTTGCCTCCTTCAGCGCCAGTGTGTTTACTACGCACTGAAGGCTCAGCCTATCAAGATTTACATCCCCAAAAACCCATCTCAGCTGAAGTTCTGGAAGATCATCAACTCCAGCCAGTTCGAGTACATCATGTTTGTGCTGATCCTGGGCAACACCCTCACTCTGGCCATTCAGGTAAGACTCCACGCAGACCTAGCATGACACGAACACATGCAGAGTTTCTTTTGACTGGAGGTTTTGGGTTCCTCCCTTTCAGCATTACGAGCAGTCTAAACTGTTCACCCACGTCATGGACATCCTCAACATGATCTTCACTGTGGTGTTCACCATCGAGATGATCATCAAGTTACTGGCTCTCCGCGCTCATGTGAGCTCCCACTCTTTTAACTTTGGACATTGAGGATTCTGCTAAAAGCCAATGCTTTTTGACTGGCTGGATTTTTTTTTTAATTCTTTTGCAGCATTATTTCATCGACCCTTGGAACTCCTTTGATGCTCTGATTGTGGTGGGCAGCGTGTTGGACATCGCAGTCTCAGAGTTCAGTGTAAGTGTGCTCACAGAAATTTACCACCTGAATACTTTGTTGGGTCCTTGGGCAGATTCCAAAATCTTGCGGAAAGCTACCGGTTGGCACCAGCATTACTTCACTCCTTGTTCCTCCTTTGGTGTCCCTCAAAGCTCAATCTTAGGGCCTTCTTACATCAGTTCTGTACGATAACCAACTGCCACATGTATGTCCCGAAGCTGGCATCCATTTCTATGTGGATGACGCTGTCATTCTGGCCACTAAAACCTTATGGGGGGATCTTTCAGAACAAAGTGGATGTTCTATCAAGGTGTTCCTGAGATCACTGTGCTCACCATGAGTTGATCTCTGCCCGATGAAGGTTTCTTGACAGACGTACATGATTCTCTGAAACTTAAAGTAATCATGATTTTGGCTTCTTTTTTTGCCTCTGTCCCCTTGAATGATCTCTTCACCGGGTTGATGCCGTGAAACATGTGCTCAGGGTGGAGGCGGCCATGGTGAGGTGAGTCAGCTGCCCGATGTCTCATGCATACGCCTCTCTATTAATTCTCCTGCTAATGCTACATGGCGGTTGCTTTTGTGCCACTCTTCTCCAGGGTGGTGGCAAAGGTGAGAGCGGAAAAGTGTCCATCACGTTCTTCCGCTTGTTCCGAGTCCTGCGATTGGTCAAGCTGCTCAGCAAAGGGGAAGGCATTCGGACCCTCCTCTGGACTTTTGTCAAGTCCCTGCAGGTCAGTGAATCCCGGACCAGTTGATTCCCACAATGCTAAGAGTGCGTGCATGGCAGCACACACCCTTCGTATCCGTCCGCAAACCTGATCCTGGTGTTGACTTGCTCAGGCGCTGCCCTATGTCGGCCTTCTCATCGCCATGATCTTTTTCATCTACGCCGTGATTGGCATGCAGGTGAGTCCGTCTCGTCAGTGAGCCTTCTGGGCTTAGATAACACCTTCACTGAACTTGTAGTTAACAATTGCAACCTCTTCCCTACATTAGTAAAGGGCTAGCTGCTGTGGAACTCTCAGAATATGAGTGGATGCTTTTTTTGTCTCTCTCTAAATGGACTCTAGACCTTTGGGAAGGTGGCGGTTGATGACAACACACATATCAACAGAAACTGCAACTTCCAGACCTTCTTCATGGCTGTTCTGGTTCTTTTCAGGTCAGCTGTTCTATGTATCTTTTCTGTTTGCATCTTTATTGCCTGTAAGTGTGTCCATCCTTGCTACGCTCAACCCCCCCCCAGGTCAGTGGTTGCCTTCATAAGTGCTTCGTCAACTAAGCAAACGAGACCATGGTGTGCCTGATGTTTCTCGCAGGTGTGCCACCGGAGAGCAGTGGCAGGAGATCATGTTGGCGGCGCTTCCGGGCAGACGCTGTGACCCAGAGGCCGACACCGAGCCGGGTGAAGAGTTCAACTGCGGCAGCAACCTGTCCTACATTTACTTCATCAGCTTCTTCATGCTCTGCGCTTACCTGGTGAGTGACGCCTGGGATTAAGGAAATCTTCAAATTGTTCTTTGTAGTCGCCTGGCGCCGAGGTCCGCTGTGGTGAAACGCGCCCCCTAAATTGGTCCTACTTCATGTCCCCACATGGGCCCAAATTAAATTTGGGTATTATTGAATCACATGTGTTCCAAGGGTGTGTGATGTCAGACGGGATCAGAGGACGGCATTACACAAGCTCCAGAAGCTTATCTTGTCTTCTTCAACTCGCGGCTCCTGAGACACTCCAAACCCTCCACATCTGTGGATTTCATTAATCTGCCGGGCACGTTAAGAGCCCCGCAAATATTTCACGCTCCTGTGATCTTGGTCAAAGTTTAAGACGGTAGACATGAGCAGATTAAACGGGGGAAGATTACACTCTCATCCGAAGTAAAGAACCCAAAAGCGGGAGTTTGTTTGCTGTACTCGCTGCACGCCTGGGGTTTGGACACGGCGCCGGCTCCTGATTCCAGACTGTCAGAATCAGGGTGCTGGTGACCTTCAACCTTTCTACGTTTCCAAAATAACAGCCCCATCCTGTTCCACTCAACTGGACTATGTGCCCACATGTAGTCTGACTGCAGGCCTTGGCCGAAGTTTGGGACCTCCAACAACGAGTGGGTGCTGGAGGCTTCCTGCTTCTGCTCCTGATGTTGGAAATACATTTTCAATGCACGAGAGGAAAAACATGATAGCTTGAAGATCTTGTTTTTTTTCAATATTGCCTTGTATCTTCTGCTGGACCGAGTCCCCAGCTGGGTGTGGGCATGGGGCTGGGGCTCGGGCTCAGCTGGTACAATGGGCGTCCCTTCAATCAGAACGTCGGTGGTTCGATCCGCGGCTCTTCCTGTCTGCATGCAGAAGTTTCCTCGGGCGAGTCATGAAGCCCCCGTTTGCTCCCAGTGATTGGCGCTTTGCATGGCAGCACTGCCTGCGTTGGTGTGCCAGTGAATGGGTGACTGGTATCCTGTGGAAAGGAGATGACAGGGTGACATCAGTGGACACCCTTTTATGACACAACGGTTTATGAATTGGTTATAAAGAGTGTCTATCCGTCCTCCTCCTTGTCAAGATCATCAACTTGTTCATTGCCGTCATCATGGACAACTTTGAGTACCTGACCCGAGACTGGACGGTGCTCGGCACCCACCATCTGGACGAGTTCAAGAGGGTGTGGTCCGACTACGACCCCGAGGCCACGTAAGATCTTTCCCCTCGAACCTTCGTACTCCTCCGCTCCTTTTGGTCACTTTCTGTTTCTTTGTCCACTAAATGTCCTGGCGTCCTTGCAGCGGCCGTATCAAGCACATCGACGTGGTCACCATGCTGCGGAGGATCCAGCCTCCTCTGGGGTTTGGGAAGCTGTGTCCGCACCGCGTGGCGTGCAAAGTGAGTCATGCACCTCCAGAGCTGCTGCTGGATTATCTCAAGCCGGAACGGCGAGTCTAATCCCAATCCCTCTGTCCACGTCTCAGAGACTGGTCTCCATGAACGTCCCACTGCACGCCGACGGCACCGTCACCTTCAACGCCACCCTGTTTGCCCTGGTGCGGACATCGCTCAAGATCAAGACTGATGGTTTGACCTACACTCACTCACACACACACACACACCCGCGGTCTGCTCACGTGCAGGAGATGATGTTTCCGCGGTCGTCTTTTGAAGCCGGACCTTCTTGCGTCTCCTCCAGGCCCCATCGATCAGCAGAACGAGGAGCTGAAGGTGATCATTAAGAAGCTGTGGAAGAGGACCAAGCCGAAGCTCATAGACGAAGTCATTCCTCCCCCTAGAGGTAGAAGATAACATCACACCTCACACGCGGGACGTCGAAGTCTCACTCCTGCTGTAGATGTTACTGACTGAGATGCCTCGAGTAGATACAGTCTACCCCCCCCCGAGGAATCCCCTTCCTCTGTGAGACCTTCTGATGGACAGCCCTGCTCTTCGTCCGCAGGGGATGAGGTGACCTGCGGGAAGTTTTACGCCAGCTTCCTGATCCAGGACTATTTCAAAAAGTTCCGGAAGAGGAAGGAGCGGGAGAGGAAGTCCAAGAAGAAGGACAAGGCTGCTTCTCTCCAGGTGACGTCCAGCTGCCGCTTGCCGTGGACTGCTTCTAAAAAGAAGTACCCTGTCCAGATGGCGATCATCTAACTGCGGAGATGTTTCTCTGTCTGCACAGCAAGGGCTGCGGACTCTGCAGGATCTGGCCCCGGAGATGCGTCTGGCGATGGCCTGCGACCTGGAGGAGGAGGAGGGCGGCGACGGAGAGATGACGGGCGACGAGATATTCGACAGCGTGTCCGGAACCTCGGCCAACACCACGCCCGCCAGCACGCCCATGCCGCCCATCGAGGTGCTGGTGGAGCAGAGCGCTGTGATGGTGGAGCCGGAGTTCTGGACGGCCGGCGAGGCGGCGGTCACCACGCAGGTGGTCGGGTTGCAGGAGCACCAGAGGCCGGGATCTGAGCTGGCGGGTGTGAGCGTGGTCACCGAGCAGCCCCGGGGGTCCCTGCCGCCGCTCATCCGGTGGGTTTCACTTCCAGCTGAGATCGTCCCTTTTCTTTTGGACAGAGCCTTCAACTGATTCTTCCACACAGAGTGGAGTCCGTCAGCGAGCTGCCTCCACCGCCACCTTCTCCTCTTCCTCCTCCTCCTCCGGCTCCTCCGGCAGAGACACCAGAGCCACCGGGAGTCATAATCGAACCGCCGGTTGCTGAGCCGGCCGCGGTGGCCCCGGCCGCGGTGGCCCCGGCGGCAGCGGCGGCAGCGGCGGAGCAGGTCTACAGCTACGACGCAGACGCTTCCAGTCTGGCGTCGGTGGAGCGGTAAGACTCGCGCTGGAACCACTGAGCTAACGCCGCTTTATCGTACTTAACTTTGACCTTCACGGCGTTGGCATAGAATGCGGTCAAATCAGGCTCTGTTTCACCAGTGCTCTGAGATCCGGTCCCACGTAAAGGCTGTCTTGAGAGAGCCAAAGATGTCTTTGGACCAAAGGGAGGAAGTTACCACAGATATCTTCTCTCTTCTGGCCACTGCCTTTAGACTCCTTGTGCTGTTTACTCAAAGACAGCGTGGTTCGATGTGCCTTCAGGACTGAGCTGGTGGGGAAGCTATAAGTCTGTAGATGAAGGCGTTTTCTTTAAGCTCCGCCCCTTCACGGAGGACCAATGAAGAATCCCATATGCTAACCTTAGCTCAGTCAGGGTTGACCACAGCTGGAGTCCAGCGCCCCTCTTGTCTGTCCTGGAGAGCCCTGTGAGGTTCTGAGCTCCTCGGGCCTCCACGAGGGGCTGGATGGGCCCCTACGTTCAGACCTGGAGGACATTCAGCCCTCAGGTGTCCGAGAGGAAAGCAGCCTCGTGAATGTTTGTGTTTCCGTAGATATGCGTACCCGGAGGCCGTCTCTCCGGCGCCGACGGAGACGGGCTACAACGGGACCGGTCTGGAGCGGGCCGGCAGCGTGGGGGAGATCCCCTACCACGCCTACCACGCCGGCAACTTCATCAACGGGTACCAGGGCGCCACCATGGTCGCAGACGGCACTGCTGCCAGTCCCAGTCCGACCCCGACCAACGGCTATGGAGCCAACGGGTACGCCGCCTACAACAACGATGACGGCAGCATCATCAGCGCCAACGGCAACGGGAGCACCGTGAACGGCGGCCCCGACAACAGCAGCAGTGTCGGCTACAGTGGGAACGGCTACAATGGGAACGGCTACAGTGGGAACGACAACGGCTACGGCGGCGGAGAGAACGGCGGCATGCAGTTCGTGAGGAGGCGGCTACTTCCAACCATCCCCAAAGGTGAGAGGCACCTCTGCAGGCTACCCTGGTCCACTGTGATCCCTGAAAAGCTACTGGCAGGGGTGGCGCCTGTGGAACTACACCATCAGTAACTAATAACTGCATGGGTAGTAACTGATGGAGCTACATGGGTAGTAACTACTGGAACTACATGGGTAGTAACTACTGGAACTTCATGAGTAGTAACTGATGGAGCTACCTGAGTAGTAACTGATGGAGCTACATGGGTAGTAACTGATGGAGCTACATGGGTAGTAACTACTGGAACTACATGGGTAGTAACTGATGGAGCTACCTGAGTAGTAACTGATGGAACTTCATGAGTAGTAACTGATGGAGCTACATGAGTAGTAACTGATGGAGCTACATGGGTAGTAACTGATGGAGCTACATGGGTAGTAACTACTGGAACTACATGGGTAGTAACTGATGGAGCTACCTGAGTAGTAACTGATGGAGCTACATGGGTAGTAACTGATGGAGCTACATGGGTAGTAACTACTGGAACTACATGAGTAGTAACTGATGGAGCTACATGGGTAGTAACTGATGGAGCTACATGGGTAGTAACTACTGGAACTACATGGGTAGTAACTGATGGAGCTACATGGGTAGTAACTACTGGAACTACATGGGTAGTAACTGATGGAGCTACATGGGTAGTAACTGATGGAGCTACATGAGTAGTAACTGATGGAGCTACATGGGTAGTAACTGATGGAGCTACATGTGTAGTAACTACTGGAACTACATGAGTAGTAACTGATGGAGCTACATGGGTAGTAACTACTGGAACAACATGGGTAGTAATTACTAAAACTTCATGAGTAGTAACTGATGGAGCTACATGGGTAGTAACTACTGGAACTACAGGTTCGTAACTACATGGTGAGTAACTAAAGGAAACACATGGTTACTAACTAATGGGACGACAGAGGTAGTAAATAATGGGACCACAGCGGCAGTAACTAGTGTAACTACAGATTAGGAGGTAATGTAACTATAGCTTAGTAACTATTGTCACTACAGGTTAGTAACTATTGGTTAATAATTAATGGAACTAGAAGG
>CAAKHD010006122.1:0-18235 GCA_901007705.1 Fistularia tabacaria
GGGGGGGTCTTTACTGCTGTGACGAAGTTGGTGAATATAAAGTTATCAAAATGCCAAAGCACTACTCTCGCTCCTTCACATTTGGATATGTTCACCCACAACCACCACTTTCCCTGCTCTAGCAATATATATATATATATATATATATATATATATATATATATCCCCCAAATATAACCTTTGTATGCAGATAGACACCAGGCAGCATTAACACGAACACATTGTTGAAGATAGTCTTACCAGTGTGATATGCAAATTTGCATATAAGCAAAGGCATATAACTTCCATGCTGCTGTTTTTTTTGGAAAGATGGAGAAAATATTGCCTTCTATAACAATGTAACCCAGAACAGAAACTTTGCTGATATAACAAAAAACAAACTGGCACCCTGCAAGAACAAAATTAACAACACCATGATAATTGTAAGTGATGCTTAAACAAACAGTGAGTAGTTTTATGAAAGTTAAAAAGTGGTTCGGAAAAAAGGTTAGAGAATTATCAGAATACAAATACTTAGAAATTGACATTATTGCAAGTTCTGTGAAACGCATTTGAACGCAAATATTCCAGGATTAGAGGGGTTCCTCGGATAGCTGTTACCACTTCATCCGCGTGCCATTACAGAATACCATTTCGAGGCTTAAGTGAAAACTGGTTTGACCACAATGTGACTTTTGGATTAACCGCTGACATCTGATTCTGCTATTTGATTTTGCTCAAGAGTCTGACATCATTTTTGTATTTCACAAAACAATAGATTGGACATGTACAGAGGCGAGATAGCAGAAGTGTACTGAGTTTAGGACTGCCAGGCAGGCCTTGAGGAAGACCAGAGTCATGGATGGAGTGAAAAAGGACATGGATTGATAAAAAAAGGACATGGATACATGGAGGCAGATTTGTGGCGGTCTCAGAAGGTAAAAACCAAAAGGTGTGTCACTTCACATAAATCACCTCAAAATGAATTTTGATTTATTTTTGAAAATATTTGAAATTGCAATAGTCCAATGTATATGCAAATGCGTGCATATACATTCGACTTCTCGATGAATATAGTACAGAAATTAGCCTTATAACACTGAACTGGCCATGTTTTATTCATCTTAATGTGCTTCTTAATCTCAGTTTGACAAATTTAAACCTGAAATTGTTCCGCACATCCAAGGAATTCCACCGGGATCCAGACCCTGGCATGTGATGATGGTTGCTGTAAAACAACACAGGAGAAGCAATGGTGCATAATTATGGATTCCACAACTTTCATACGTCACTACTCAATCACTACTATTGTCCCTTCTCATGTGATTGATGACATAAGGGGCTGTTTGTCAACCCAGTCCATTTTTTTTATTCCTGAAAAAGTGGTTTCGTCGGTGAACCCTATTTAGTCTAAATCTACCCGTGTAGTTATCGTGTCTTAACCTTTGCTGTCCGAATATAATCCAATAATTCTGTTGTCTAAACATAACCGCGAAGTTGTGTTGTATGAACCAAAGGTTGTTATGTTGAGTGGGCCCAGAAAAGTTGCAGTGTTTTCTTAGCCTAAGTGTGACATTCTGCTCTCTGAAACTAATCAGGCAGTTTCGACGCCTAAACCTAACAAAGTAGTCTTGTTGTCTGACCCGATACTGGAAGCGTTGCTGTCTAACCGAGTCATCAGGAAAGGGAAGTTGAGCCATCGTTTATGTGCAAGTAGGCAGTGTAGAAATGCTACATTTAATGTTCCCTTCCAAAGCTCCTTATATATTCTCCTGTCACAACCATTTGGCAAGGTTCTTTAATCACATCACTGTCAAGGTATTTAATGGGATTGACCTCACAATAAGGTCTTTTAAAATTCGGTCAAATCCTATGAAGGCAAGGTCATGACAGTGAGCTGTCCTGGAGGCGCAAAGGATCTTGGGACTTTGACGTAACACAGGGAAAACACACCGATCGCGATGTTGCTTAAAGAGGGCAAAGATGTTGACAAGTCTTGATGGTCGTGCGTGTGTGTTTCCACTACAGAAGAGCTTTGTGTGTTCTTTTTCTCTGTGATATCACTGCAGGTGTGAGAAGACGATTGTGTTAGGCTGTGACGGTGTAAAAGCAACCGATTCACGGACGAAATGAAGAAGATAGTGTGCAAAGAGACAGGCTAACTGCGTAGCTAAGATACGCTAACTAATTGATCCTCTTTATTAAATCTGTATGATAAACAAAACAAAGCGTGAATTGGCTGTTTACATTATTTGCGCTTTTTGACCCTTATAAATGAAGTCACAAATATTTTTTGTAATAAAATCCTTTCCTCGGTTGCAGTGAAAACACACCGAGCAACACCAAAATCTGCATTTAAGCGTAGTTAACGCTAAAAATCCGGGTCAACTTTTTTTCTTCCTCCAACTTCACAATAATAATCTTAGGGAACCCCCCTTTCCTCCTTGAAGTATTTGCACCCCCCAAAGGGCTATAAATCAAGATAAAGAAACAGACATGACCGGATCAACGTTTATACACCGTAAAATAGCCCCTTGCTAGTGAGCTCCAGTGGCGCAATCGGTTAGCGCGCGGTACTTATATGACAGTACGCTGTAGAGCAATGCCGAGGTTGTGAGTTCGAGCCTCACCTGGAGCAGAATTTTAAACCAAACCTGTAGACACTCCGCTTTTTATTCGTATATAAGTTGCAGTGTCTCAACCTATTGACTTTACACAAGACCAAGCATTCTCTTAGATTTTTATATGCACCATGAGCAATGTTGAAATGTACAAAAAAAAAAACATACACCCACACTGTTTAAGTGACTACATTGGGGGATTTTTCCCCACATCAGGACGTACCAATCATATCCACAAAGAACACCATTTGTACACATTCAGATAACGTAGATATATGATACACATTTAGTTAACACTTTATAATTTTATTCATTCATAAATAAATGTATATAAAATATATTGTATATGAGAATATAATACATACATATATGTATTCATTATTTCAACGTGCGGGTGTGCAAACTTGAAAGAAATATGGTTTGTGTATAAAGGACAAAAAAAAGAAAAAATAATACAGTGTTGACTCTGAAAAAATGTTCATTTTTTCACCACCAATAGAGGGAGGTATACCCTCATTTGTGAGCAGCCACTCTGAAGAGGACGTGAAAAGATCAACAGGTGAAGTCTAAGTTTTGGATGCCTCAGAGCTTCATATTTTGCTTCATATTTGCATTGAACAGTAATTTGTTTGGTTTTAATCCGAAGACCCGACTATTTGTCAGTGGGCTCTTGTCGAAATCTTTTTGTGGCAGCTGGACTTGAATTTCTTCCCTTGAAGAGGTGAAACATCTCAAGGGAAGAAATTCAAGTTCAAATTCAAAAGACTTTAGATTGTTCTAGTCATCCAGGTCATGGTGAATTCTTGTCGTAATGTTCTTGTCCTGGCAACTGGACCTGAATTTCTCTAACCCTCATCCAAGAGGCTTCTTCAGTTTTGTTCAGTTCAAAACTGAAGAAGCCTCTTGGATGTGGGGTGAAACATCTTTAAGAGACGAAATTCAGGTCCAGTTGCCACGACAAGAAGATTACGACAAGAATTCACCATGACCTGGATGACTGAGGACCTCCACAGACATGGTAAAATGTTGGTGTCAAGTAACGATTCATTTTCCTTTCCTTTCTGCTGCTCCCTTTAGGGGGCGCCACAGTGAATCTTGTCTCCTTCCAACCTGATCTCTAAATTCTGTTCTTCAGATCCTCTCACTCTGTCCATGAATCTCCTTCTCAGTCTTCCTCTAGGCTTCCTGCCTGGCAGTTCCAACCTCGGCATCCTTAAACCCAGACATCCACTGTCTCTTGTATATGTCCAAGCCATCATCTGGCTGAAACAGCAGTACTTATTTTGTTAAATGCAATGATGATTTCAGCCTTAAGCAGAATCACATAGGGACAGGATCATTTAAGATGTCAGCGGTTAATCAATAAATCATATTTTGGTCAAATCGGTTCTCACTTCAGCCACAAAATACTATTCTGTAAAAGGGCACCCAGACGAACTTGTGACATTAACCAACCTACAAACCTTCTAACCCAGGAATAGTGGTTTGAAATTGTATTTCCCAGACTTCAAAAGCCTTCATAGTTATAAAATCAAAGGCATTGAAGTTGAGATATCTGTCTTTTATTCAAGATGTGCAGGTGAGTATTGTCTCAGATTGGTTTTCAAGAGACTTAATTTTACTCTTGAAATATTGAAAGATTAACAACAAAAATAGCAACCCAACCAAATCATAGCACTTTTAAAACAAAGAAAATGAAGAAATAAGATAAGCATTGAAACTACCAAGGAACAGTGGAAATTCTCAGATGCAACGGTAATAGTGAAACATGAAAAAAACAACAATATTTGCAGTGACTGAAAGCACCAAAAAAGCTGGAGCCAAAACGAATTATTTATTCTTATTGACAACAAAATAAACGATTTTTCTGGTTGTGAATACGAAATGAGTTTGAAGGTTTGTCAAGCGGAATCTCTATCTTGTCATCGACTCTGCACTTTTCCGGTTCGCCAGCAAGTGTCACTACTGTCCGCATTTTGAGCTTGCTGCCCTTTACTGCAGACGCCAGTCCTAGAATCTGACTGGCTGCTTCTCTGGTTTAAATACAAACATTTCGGTTGTGCTCTTCCCACCTCTGCACTCTGCACTGTTTACTCAAGCAGCCTCATTCTGTACTCCGCATTACCCGACAGGAAAGTTGGTGTTGTATATAATAACCCACGTATGAATGCATGTTCCGAGATATGCACTTTTTGCATGATGTAGGCCCAGTCAAATAGGCACGATTTAACTAACTTGATGGAAAAAAAAGAAATGTTCTTTTAGCTATTTATTTCATTTTAAAGATTTAAGAGTGGTGTGGAACTGAACTCTCCTGTGACTGCAAGATGAATATGTGGTGCATGAGTGTTCACTATTCTACTGACCACAATTAGTATTAATGGCTTTAATTACTTTCCAGGGCTCAAGAATTGGAGACATTGGAAAGTTGGCCTACATCATAACCACTTATAATGTGTGTAGGATATAGTGGTTGTTTTTGGCAATGTTTAAGATTGCAATTCCACACTTCATCCCAAAGGCATTTACAAATATAGATGATTGAAAAGTTAAGAGCAACTCTTTTGCTGCCGGTGAGCTTAAAGACTATGCAGCTTGAATAACTTACGATTAATAAAGATGTTAACTAATATGACACGAGTGTGAACTTTGTGGCTTGTCTTCCTCTGTGCCACTATACATACACGGATGTGAGTGCTGTTCAGGAACAAGACCTACTACCCTTGCAGACATAGGTCCTGATTTCATACTTTCTCCTTTTCTATACTAGCTAAACTTACTGTTGGTTTGATGTAGTAAATATTAGCTCATCAGCTAATTTACTGAATCGTTTTTAATTAATTTAATCTTCCGATGATTTCACCAGCTTTTTGGTTTGCACTAGTGTTAGCTTTGGCTGATGAGAGCATCCATAGCATTAGCTAGCCTTTTACAGTAGGTTGTGGCTGAAACAGTCACAGCATCTTAGTGGCATGACAGGAAGTTATAGAAATAGCAGATTTGCTAGTTGAATTGAACAAGAAATAATATTTCTGTTGTGTCATAGGTATTTGTGATGTTTTAGTTGGATTGCTTGGCTACCTAGTAACAGTAAGTTAGCATAGTGTATATCAAATGACTACTGATTCATCCAGTAATTCAAATGTTTGAATCCAGGACAAGATCTTCAGATAAGCAGGAGAGAAACAAAACACTGCTCTTTTTGGTTAAAACCATTGTTGTTTATGTACACAGAGGCTAAATACAGAACATGTTTTTAGACTCAAGGGAGGTGAGGCCAGTTCAATCCTACAAATACATAATGGCTGAAGCCAAATCGGTTGAACCCCTTGTGGCAATTGCAATATAAAACCTATATCCTGTTGTCAATGGTAAATGGTCTCCACTACATAACTTGCGGTTCCAGAGTGTTTTACATTGGATACACCCAATCACATGTCAGTGTGGCAGAGCTGCCATGCAAGGTACCAACAATTTTGCAGTTTGTTTCTAAAGACCTTTCTTGCAGGAAGAAAACTACATAGTTCTGAAATCTGTCTTCATTTTGTATTGCAAAGGCTGATTTGGTGGATTTGTTGCATCCTGACTGAACCCCCAAATTTCCATGAAGTTGTCCTGGTTATTCTTTATGCTAATGCACAAGGACACAGAACTTGAATATAGAACATTTAGACCCTGATGTAATGAAGCATAAAATTCCTGCTCCATAAGCTCGATAATGCCTGCTCCATGAGTTAAGCCGGATGTACAACATACTTAAGCTAATGTTAGCTCATCTCGCTGTCACGACTCTGACATGGTCTAATTGAAAACATATTGATTTTTGAGTGTTGAGCATGATAATTATAATGTTTTAACTATATATTTGACAATTTTAAAATAATATCTATTCAGCAAGTTATTCATGAAAACTATTGTGGACATTTCTAGTTTTGAAGAAAGAAAAGGTGATTTGTGATAAACATTTCCCTAATTTCCTGGGGGGAATATTTCAGTGAACATTTTCTGTTGAACTTCATGCTTATTAAATTATGACGCACCAGTTTTATTTAAAAAATTCTGCTTGACTTAAAGGTAATGATTCACCATTTCGTGCCCTGCCAATTTTTGAAAAATGTTTTTGAAACAATCAAGGGACTTGCCTGGAATAAGCCATAAGCTAAATACCACAGCTAATCACTACAAAAATAACAGCAACTACCAAAAATCAAGAGAAAAAAGATTTTCAATGGAAAATTGGCAGATTTACTTTTATTGTATCCTGACTTTTAATTTATATATTAATTTTTTCACCAACCCCAGAGTAAGCACAAAATGGAAGTCACCAAAATATATAAAGAATTAGTACAGTACTCATTGAGATTATTGCTGTATGGAAATTTTTGTACACCACACTAAACGCACGCATGCGCGCACACACAAACCTACAATTAACGTTGCCTTTCAAAATAAATCACATATCAGATTATAACATCACTTTCAATCAAATCCTTGAAAGTTGTCTTTAGCAGGATGAAGCCGCTGACAGATTTTGACCCCGAACTTCATACTGTAATGGTTGGAGCTCTGCAGTGAATCTTAAGAAGTCCTGCAACAGTATATTAAGATCCTCAGATCCAAGCATGTTACTAACCCAACAGCTATGTGTCACAAGCTATATTCACATCTGTGTTTGGTTAGGACTCAGGGCTCAGGGCTTGCTCACTATCTTGCAGTCTGACAGCTCCCAGGCCCTGCTGTTATGTATTGTGGCCTGTGGGCTCAGCTCATTACGTGTGAAGGTATAATTATTATCATTATTGTTTTTTTTCTCCCACTGTGCTCTCAAGCCTTGAGCGACTTCTGTGATGAAGAGTCTGTCAAGATGCCAAAAGGAAATTATGTCATTCTGCGTGGCCACACAGCATAGACGTCTGATGTCAACGGTGCTTCTTTGTCAGACTAGGAGATGTGTGTTCATGTGTGACGGATATCACCTAAAGACAAAGAGGCTGCATAAAGTTTTGAAAGAGAACCAGATAATGTTCTGAGTAGACCAATTATGTTACCATTCCCCATGAAAAATGTGTGAATTTCAGGGTCACCCGGCAAAGAATTCACATATGTGCAATTTCCTCTTTCTCAAGGTAAGTTTTGAATGACCCTTGCACTTCATTATCGAACATTAGCAGCAACATTTTACAGCAGCCATGTGTGTGTTGATTGTGTGTATGTGTGTGAGGACATTAAGACTAAATGCAGCACTGGAAACGAGTAAGACCAAGGACTGTGCTGATTGATGTGACTACAGGAGGTCGAATATATATCAGACTTGAGTATGCGTGTGCGTGCGCAACACACACACACACATATAGGCAACTGGATGCACACTGGCCAGCTGTTCATCCTCTTATGAGGCTAAGTTGTCATTTGACACACTTCTTTACGAAAAACTGTTGCTTGTGGGCTTCATCGAAAAAAATTCTTGCTAAATCTGCCAACTTTTACACTCACATCTTGGAGGTACCGTATGTCAAATTGCAGCTGGTAGTAATTAATAGAAACAAGTAGACATGAACTGAGAAGGATCAGAAGGATACAGCGTAGTTTCCGATTTTCAGACTTTCTGAGTTGTATTTTCTACCTTTTATTTAGTTTTCTTTTCCTATTTCCATCATTTCATAATTAATCTATGACTTGTAATAGTTAATATATACTGGTGAGATCATCTTTTTGAAGGACAGAGAAAAGAAAAAATAAACAAAAACAATAATGGTGGATGCAACCATAGTGAAATATAATATAGTGGAAAAAGTAACCTTGCTGTTCCAATGCAATTAACACTAGAATGCATTCATCCTTTCGTATACCGATGACAGCAGAACCGCTGTGCAAAGCTCCAACTGGGCAATCAGGGGCAACTGGGTGTTCAGTGTCTTGCCCAAGGACCCTTTGACACGCAGGCGGGAGGAGCTGGGAATTGAACCGTCAACATTCCGATGGGAGGGATGTAACTGTTGTACTCTTTGAAATTTGGGCTCATTATTTGGAAGAAGTGTACAGGTGCCTATCGTGCAGAATCATAATTAAATTTACCAGGTTTTCAATCTTGGTCTTTTAGGATATCCGCTGTCCACCAACCTCTCTTAAAGGTTTCCTTGAGGTTCTGAAATTGCTAGAAAAGAAAAAAAAAGTTTAAACTCAGCAGCCATTTCTGTGTTATCGTGTTCACTGAAATTTCTGGATTTTTATCGCCGTATAGTTCAGATATCCATTACCAGAAACCTTGGATATCTTTAATTTTATCTATAACAAGGAATTAGAAAACTTTATTGAATCCAAAAGACTTAAAATACCTTTCACAACCCCCAAATATCATGGATACTAATTCCGCTTCTTATTCAAAAGTCGGATCACGGGGACATTAGCCGCAGCAGGGAGGCCCAGACTTCCCTCTCCCCAGCCACATGGTCCAGCTCTTCTGAGGGGATCTTAAGGCGCTCCCAGTCCAGCCTAGAGGCATAGTCTCTCCAACATGTCCTGGGTCTTCCCCATGGCCTCCTCCCAGATGGACATGCCTGGAACACCTCCCCTGGGAGGTGTCCAGGAGGCATCCTAACCAGATGCCAGAGTCACCTCATCTGACGCTTCCCTATCTTTGGGAGCAGCAACTCCACTCTGAGCCCCTCCCGTATGGTCGAACTTCACATCCCATTTCGGCGTCTTGTATCCGCGATCTCGTTCTTCCGGTCACTACCCACAGCTCGTGACCATGGGTGAAGGTAGGAACGAAGATCATCTGGTAAATTGGCAAACTGTCGATCTCACGCTCCATCCTTCCCTCTCTCATGAACAAGACCCCGAGATACATGAACCCCTCCACCTGGGGCAGGACCGCTTCCCCCGACCCGGTGTGGGCACTCCACCTGTTTCCGGTTGAGCACCATGGTCTCTGATTTGGCGGTGCTGATCCTCACCCCGGTTGCTTTACATTCGGCTGTGAACTGCTCCAGTGCCAGCTGGAGATCATGGCCTGATGAAGCTAACAGAACCACATCATCTGCAAAAAGCAGAGACTCAATCCTGTTGCCACCATAAAAAGTTATTAACAGAATTGTGACAAAGGACAGCCCTTTCTCACCAGAAACAAATCTCTTTTTAAAAAAGGGTATCACCGCCCTGGTCTGCCAGTCCAGTGGCACTACCCCCGCCGTCCACGCAATGCTGCAGAGGCGTGCTAGCCAGGACAGCCCTTCAACATCCAGAGCCTTGAAGAACCTAAGGTGGACCTCATCCACCCCCGGGGCCTGCCACTGAAGAGCCTTTTGACTGCTTTAGTAACTTCAGCCCCCGGAAATAAGTGGGTCCGCTCCAGAGACCCCTGGCTGTACTTCCTCATTGGAAGGCATTTTGACAGGATTCAGTAGGTCTCGGAAGTATCCTTGCCACTGATCTACTCGAGTTGAGGTCAGCAGCGCCCCGCTCCCACTGTACACAGTGTTGACGGAGCACTGCTTCCCCCTCTTTAGCCGCTGGATGGTGGACCAGAATCACTTCGAAGCCCTCGAGTCGTTCTCCATGTCTCCCTGAACTCCTCCCACCCCCAAGTTTTTTGCCTTCGCGACCACCGAAGCTGCATGCCACTTGGCCTGCCGGTACCTGTCAGCTGCCTCCAGAGCCCCACAGGCAAGAAAGGCTCGATAGGAATCCATCATCATGGTTACTGATTTTGTAAAAGCACTTAAATGTAAAAAAAGATATGAGGTCAATGTGGATGCTGTAACCTTTACTTAATTTCCTAAAAATGTTTCAGCTATGCTGTCTCAGTGCAAATATAGATGTCAAAGTGCTAAAGAGGTGAAAAAGCGAGACATTTTTCTTTTGCGGTTTTCTTTGTCAAGTTGTAAAAAGCTGAAAATGTATAAAAGGTCACCGTTGGCTGTAATATGCTCCAAGCACTCTCACTGTAGGGTAATGAAAAGGGAGCAACAGGTGGTGGCTGGAAACTTGTACGATTTTCAAAGTTTTATGTGTGCTGAAGAGTGAGCCGAAGAGCCATATGCACTCAAAACCTAGGGAGCTTGTCGATGACAAAGGTGTGTAAAGCCTGTTGGCTGTCTTCTCTACTGCACCACCTTAACCTAATCAAACATTACTCCAGCAGCCTGGGTCTATAGCCAACACCGGTCTGATTCACACACACACATGCACAAGTTTGTACGCAGCCATGCATGTATGGTCCTGTTGGAAATTACCTTGGATTTGAAGGATTTGCAGCGCATCACAATTCATTTACAGACTCTGGGGTCAAATACGCAATGTGCTGCGTGAATCAGTTTCAGCGTGAGTGAATGGGTGCACATGAATGCACTTATTCCCTTGTTTTACATCCAGGAAACTTGCACTTTACAGCAAACTATCGCAATGTCCCTTAACATCCAGGAAACTTGGATTTATAACCGCATAACTACTGCGACTTCCTATATCTTCCTGGCAAGGCTGGGAAGCTCTCATTTATAAAGCAGAAAAGAAAACAATATTGGGAGAATTATCATCCAGGCCAGAGATTTTGTTTAAATCCCAGCCTCCAACAGGCCAGAGATTTTGTTTGAATCCCAGCCTCCCAGCCTCCAACCCGCTCCTCTGGCCCAATGTCCTGGCCTTGCGGGGCCTGGTTAACAACCACATCCTCCATAACGCGCCTGCCCATCCAGTTATATGTCACAAATAATGGGGGGGGGGGCTGGGAGTTTGTTGATTTATGTGTATGTAGAGGAAGAGTGTGTGACCTGATGGAAGACTAGACCCCTCCCCCCCGCCCCCTGAGAAAGGGGTCTTTGCGGTAAGTCAAAGCCAAGCAGAATTCTTGGCAAGACTGAACTGAACTCATCAGAGAAGCAGAGAGCGAGAGAAGGAGGGAGAGAGAATGAAAAGACACACACGCACACTCACAAATTTAACATTTCTACATTTGATCATTTTAGTTTAAAACATCTGGTTCTGTCATCATACACACGAGCCCACGGACACACACACATGCACACACACGCACACACACAAAAACACACAGATGGACTAGCCTCGGGTCAGCATGACTTGTGTATTTGCTGCTTTGTTGCCATGACAAATAATCTTAATTTCAGCTTTGCCAGGTGGGTTTCATCAATCCACCAGATAGCTAATATAGACCCAATAATTTATAATTAATCCGGTGTGTTCCTTTTACTTACTGTGCAGCACTTATGTAAACGGTGTCAATAGCGGAATAATGATGCCTGACGCTCGGCCTCCAACTCATCATGCCTCTTCTTCTCCTCTTGGAAAATGAACAGCTGTGATTGAGTTTATTTTTATACTGATGCGTTTGTCAAAAGATGAGCGTCGTCATTCAAATTTTCCATCGATCAATAGGCAATGTATTACATCTGTTACCTTTATATGGATGAGATTGATTGGAAAGGAGATGGCAGAATGGTTGTGTGCTTTGAAGTGAAATAGGAGAAATGTAGCAAATTAAATGAATGAATTATTCTTTCAAGAAGATTATTGTTGTTGCTGAACAAAACATTTTTTTTGAAAACAATATTTATCTAATGTGACAAAAGAGTTTTTTTTTGTGGCTTTTAATTTTGTCACAGCTTTTTCAGATAAGTGGGTCTTGAACAAGAACAAAAGGAAGTTTTTGGGAATAAGCTGTGCATTTGTGAGGACAACAGGTATATATTTCTTACTCCGAACAATTTATATACCAATGCGAATCAGGATATAAACTATATAAAATAAATTTGTTTTTCCATCCTGACTCCTTTAGTGATGGATTTGGCTGCAAAGGGATCCACCATTGTTTCTGCAATGTCTTCATTTTCTTCATCTTACATCTTACAATTATAATTTTGGTATCATTACAATGCAGTGTAAAATGCTAAATTAACAACTTTTAGATGCCGATGACTCAATGTTACGATAATTCAGCAGATGAATAAAGGATGCTTGTGTTTGGAATGAGTTCAGGCATTCAATCATTCATTCTCTACATAGCTATCCTACCCACAGGGTCACAGTTAGGGCTGGAGGCAATCTCAATTAATACGAATATCCAAACTCATTGAATGCTTCTGCCTCAAAGCAAGACAGTTCCTGGTTCGATTATGCCCAGTGGGGGGTTCTGTATGGAGTTTGCATGTTTTCCCTGCGTATATATGCTGTATATGTGGCTCTTTGATCGATCAGTCCAGGGTGAACCCTGCCTCTTGCAAAATGACTGCTGGGATAGGCTACAGTCCCCCTGGCGACCCTGAGTGGAGGATAAGCGGTCTAGATAATGAATTGATAAATTAGTTTAAATTTTGGTTTGGGGGATTCCTAGGGGGTCTTTGAGGAGTCCTGAACAGCACATTGGATTGTTTAATGCTGCTACATTTCTAAACCTTGCATAAGCATTTAAGCACAATAAGTACACATAAGTATGCATTTTCTATGCATCTTTTCAGATTAGTCAATTTAAATTTTCTAGAAAACAACCCACATGCAGCACATTTACAAGACAACAATATTGATAACCAGTATTTATCTAATAAGCAATATTTTGTTTTAAAAAGTTCTGGAATTAATAGATTCTTTTAATGTTACTACAGCCAAGTTTCTCTATTTCGTATCATGTGAGATATTTGGTCAGACAACAAAGCAGATGTGACAGATTCTATTAAAATAGATTGCGTCTGAGCTCATTTTACTTCAGGTTTAAATCCATTTTCCATCAGTGATTCTGTTACAGACATGCCATGCAAAGAGACTTTTAATTATTAGCGTGAGTTTATTTTATTTTTTGAAAGTTGCTCTTTGTTTGCAGCTGAGCAGAAACTGCCAGGTGATTTTCTGTTTTCAGACAAAATGAGAATTCGGGTGCTCTTTCAAGGATACAGATACTGTAAAGGGTAAGGGTTAGTAGTTAGTTAGTTAAAATCAATGATCCGATTGATATCTTGCAAGTTGCTTAGTTTGTTAAGTTGAGCTTCCAATTATAAATTATTTTGTTTGGTTATGAAGTGAATACAATTTTTAAAAACTCATACATGACAATTTCCTGTATTGTCTTCCCCAACAGTCAACCACAAAACTACCATCACAGATTCAATGTTTGAAGAATTTTTTGTGGAACGTAAAGAAGTATTTGTAACAGGCACCCACCCCCACCCACACACAACTACGATACAGTATACTCTGGGTACAGATGTAAAATAAGTTACACTACCCTGTTTCTCGTCTCTCTGCCTCTTATGTAGTCAGATAGGTCACAGCCCAGCCTGTGTGTGTGTGTAGGTGTGTGTAGGTGGGTGTCGGTGTATTCGTCCCGACTGTTGTGTGCAGATCTGTCGGCGCCCGGCCTATCACTCCTCGTGGGCACCCGAAGGGGGGAAGGGAGTTGCTGACATGACCGGCCAGTTCAAAGAGATGGAGCAGGAGATGGAGGCAGAGAGAGAACAGACCGGCCTTTATATTCACCTTGGCAGAGCCTGGGAAAAGTGAGCACCCCCCTTGCCTCCCTTTATCCTCGCTAGGAAGGCAAGTGGATGTACAGGTGCTGTGTAGGGCTACCAGACGCCACCCTCTGTGATCTTGAAAAAAAATCATTAGATGTATTTTAATCAGAGTAAAGCGCTGACGGATGAAGCAGACTGTAGTTTTGTGCAACGTCAAAGTTTTCCCACTGCTCCTCGCTTATTTAGAAAATTGAAGTTCATCCCAAAATGAAAATCTATCGACTTATCACCATGCTGACGGAGGTGTCAGGTGATTCTTTTTTTAGGAAGGTTTTAGCAGGAACGTTAAAAAAGAAAACAGCTTTGCAGCTGAACCACTGAAGTCAATGGCGACCACCCGTTCATGCCTTGTAAAAGACCTGAATTACAAATTCTTATGGAAAACTTGGTACTGGGAGAAGAACTTTCTGTCAACATGGCCATTGGTATTGGACATTAAAGGTTAATAGCGTTTTTGGAAATTGAATTGGCTGCTTAAGGTCCTCTCAGTTATTCATAGAAACCTGTTTTTTGAAGGAAAAAAAAATAAGCCAGTCCTCTGTCAACACGTTGGTGTAGATAATGACCTAATGACTTCTATGTTTTGGTGAATGATGAAGGATTAATGTTACAACCCCCGAAAACTGAAATGTTCTGACAGTCAGGGTAAATCAGATTGATTATTGGAGGTCACAGAATACAGGGCGAAACGTTGCCAGACCATTGCGGTCACAACATTTCTGGATCGATCAGACCTGATGAAGACCATCTGTGGTGTCTTTTACCATGAGGTCACTGATAAATAAATACTTTTTAATTCACTCTTGTTTTTCAGTCAAAAAGACTATACCCAGGAGACATTACGGGTCATTGTGGTTCTTTTAAAAACAGTACTTATATATCTGTTTTTCCAAATTGGTTAAATCACATAACCAACATAATTTCTGATCATAAGTAAAACTAAAAGTAATGTGATATCAGCTTTTTGATGTAAAGCCCAGCAATATATTTCTGAATGTAACATGATGGAAAAATCACTGGTCTTACGTGTGAGCACAAGTCATGTTCATTCAAATTATATTTTTAGAGTGCCATATCACAACACAATTGTCTCATGACACTTTCCATCTAGAGCAGGTCTAGACCAGACTCTTGAAATGATTTAGAGAAACGAAACATTCCCCCATGAGCAAGAACTTGAGTGTCAGTAGCGAAGAAAAGCTGCCGTCTATCGTGGCAGAAACGTTGGACAGGTCCGAGCTCAATTAGGGCGGCCGTCTGCCTCAACTGGAAAAAAGAGCGAGACAAGGACAGACAGATAGAGGGCGCGAGTGTGATAGAAACAGAGGTGGGTATGAGGGTTGGAAGGGGTGTACTCTAATGATCTCTATCTAATAATAACAGTCGCGCTGAAAGTCACACGGTAATAGCTGAATAACTTTAATATTCATTAGAGAAATAACAATGGGGGACAACTGGCATGCCCGCTGTAGTAGATCAAGCCACGGCAACTGGGAACCTGCAAACTGAGAGAGCTTGGGGACTGGAGAAGATATGAAGTTTCTACATTGCATTGATGAAAGGGACATAGGTTCAGACAGGAGAGGAAGAGAAGTGCATCATGGGATATCCCTAGGCAGAGTAAGCCTATGGTAGCATAATGAGGGGCTAGCCTGGCCCAAAAAATGAAAAGGAAGGTTTAAGCCTATTCTTCAACATAGGGAGGATGTTCTGTCATATAATTACCATTTCCCCTTCCCTTTAGACCGACTGTTAGTGAGTGTGGCCTATTAGTTACCCTAGAAGTCTTGTGCAATAACCTATAACACCTGGGCATCAGTCTGCATTTCGTGAGGCACCACACCCGAAAGCGACTTCTGATTCACCCCTAGTAAGTGCTGTTGAAATAATTCAAGACTCTCTGGTGAATGAGAATTTGATGCAGACAGAACAAAAAAATCAGCATTCAATTTTGCTCCTTGTCCTGTGCTAAAATGGAATGGAGTTCTCTTACTTGTACCAGGGAGCTACAGAGGATTGTAGCAGCCAGACTCTGGCTGGTGCCTTCAGGCCCTGTCATGGTGGATGTCCTCTTTTTGCAAGAGAGTAGTGAACAGAAAAAATATAGAAGTGACTGAAGAAGTTTCAAAAGACCAGCAAAGGTGACAATGACAATGCTTTGCAAGTAGAAGATCATATTACCTGCAGTGGTCCGAACATGCTGCTGATGTTACGGAAAACTGTGTAGGCAGCGTCTGTTGGGATAGGTCGGGTCGCAACTGGGCGATGGAGGCCATGTGAACTCGGAAAGAACAGATGGCAACTGTTCATGACAACTGGGATTCACATGAAAGATGCAGGGTTTGAGCTGGGGTGGTCCAGGCTGGATGGGATGACAAACGGCTCAATCTTAGAGAGGTTTAGCCAAATATACCATTCTTTAATCCATTGGCAAGGAATGAAGAGATCTTCTTCACACAATTGTTGGTGCAAACCAATACAGGGCTGTATAATTTAATCTTTTATGAAAGTGTTTGTTTTGACTTAATGTTGATAATCTTGTCTGTTAATGAAACCCAATACTTCTTTCTTGTTTACTTAGGCTCAACTCTAAACTTCACCTTTCTAAGTCATGAGTCATTGTGCTATGTTGACTGGAGCTTCTGTCTAATACAGATACTGCTTTCATTCCCTGATTATTTCCAGTAGCTTTCATTTAGCATTTTTTCATGTACAGGTCTCTGGCTTCTTTTTGCAGTTCAATGTCATATGTTAATCTCCCGTGCTTGCACTGGGGATAGTGAGTTTTTCCTCTCAAAGAACAGCAGTCATGAAAGTCAATGGATGTCATGAAGTATAATAAATGGATGATGGATCTCCAAGATCTCCAAGACCCATGGGAAGTTGCAGAGAGTTTACTGCTTTGTGTCGAAATTCTCACATTTCACAATATCTCTTGAGACGTTTCGAGTAAATATGATTGGTTGTGATTAGAATTCATATTTGTCAGCAGGGCCCTCCATGGGAACAAATACTATTTAAGTGCCCAATGCCTCTCCTTGCATTAAAGCTGCATACATATAATTCCTGTCCTTTATCATCATCATCCTCATCATCCTCATCCTCATCATTATCATCATCATAATCATACTGCTGCGACTTCCACTCTCCACTCCCTCCGCTTCCCCTGGCACACTCATATGGCGCAGATGTATTTTCCATTGGATTCATGATGCAGCAGCTGGCCGCAGTGCTGCTGCTGGTATTATTCCATTGGTTCAATATGTAGCACCATTCTTCTCTGCCCTATATACAGGCTGGCGAGCAAATCGTGTTTACAACCTGGAGCCCATGCACTCACACCTGGCCGCAAATAGTGTTATACTTGTTGCTCTGCCACTCCGCGTGGACGACCGCACTTCCCCCGCCATCCACGCACAAACCACCGTTCAACATTTTTATTTTGGCTTTATTTTTAAGCCGGTGTATTTTTTTAATAACACCTTCCATAGGGCCGACTATGATAACACTTGGTGCTGGAGCAGGCCGAAGTGTACATTGGCAGGGCCGGGCAGGTGTCACTCAGCAGGCCCTTGCTGTTTTATTAATGGTGTTTTAAGTTTTGTTGCAGATGGCTATGAATGTAGCTATTCAGTGCAAGGAGTGAGGAAGTCTTAGAGAGCAAACTGAAGTCGCGTATGTGTTTAGATGTGTGTGTGTGTGTGTGCATTCAGTAAGTACTGGCTAAAGTAGACTGGTATGTTTCACCAGTGTCTGATGTGAGCGATCCAGGAGGTGTTGGTTGTTTTTCTGTGTGTGAAGGGAGGGGAGAAGCTGACATCATTTCTTCCAGCGCTGGAGGGGTTGTTATTGTTGCCATTCTCTGGTTGCAGAGCAGGAGCTCAGCGACCTTTCTCTGGAGCGTCACATCATAAGCTCTGACTTTTCCTACTTAACACACACACACACACACACAAACATACATACACACACACACACACGCACACACACACACACACACACACACACACACACACAAAAACACAAAAACAAACACACACACACACAAACACACAAAAAGAAAGAACGAAAAAAAAGAAAAGATAAAAAAAAAACAAAAAAACAAAAGAGAGGGAG
>CAAKHD010006122.1:18255-34126 GCA_901007705.1 Fistularia tabacaria
CTTCTTCTCATCACACACTCGCACACCTGAAACCTTACTCACACACACACACACACACACACACACACACACACACACACACACACAAACACACACACACACAAGTACACATACATTCACTTTTTCTCGTGAAAGAGTCAAAGTGACTGATGGCTACACTCCAGACTGAATGTAAACATTGAAAGACACGATCACAAGTCACATGGAACATGCCAGCCGATAATTTCAAGTTTAATTACAAAGATGTGGCCTGACTCACTGCATTATCATCCCTGATGATACCTCAAAATATGTCAAATGCCACTTTGACATCAGACACCATATTAAGATAAAACTAGAGGGGGAGCAGAGGTAAATAAGTGTGCGACTCTGCCTATTTGTACACGAGTACAAGTATACACTTGCATGTGCATGTTGCCCAGACTTGGTGCTTAAGCACATTGTCTTGCATGCAAAGAACATGCTTTCAGGGTAAATTTATGAAGCCTGACAGTGCAATGCGGGCAGAGCAGTCATTTTGACTGAACGGAGTTTAAAGGTGAAATCTGGAATTTATTTCAATATGAACACTCACATATGCGTGTTTGAGAAATAGTTGATGGGAATTGGGAAACTTCTTTACACTTTTTTTAAACCCAATGTAACTTGACATAAATGTTAGACATGAAAAATCCTTTGATGCACTTTTATACCCCTTAATGCTAACTTATACTTGTATGTAGGCTCTTCTCAGAGTAAGTGGTCTACACCAGTGTTACGATTTATACATCTGAGGTCACTTTGCAGCAGAGTTAAAGGCAGCCTCTCATTAAGTTTCATTTTTTGTGCACTTAAACCCATGGAGACTGGAACCAAGTGAGGCATCAAAACCAGAAAATGTTCGTACGGAGTTTCTTCTGGTTAAATTACAACAATCCCAAAACGGATGTTGCTGGAGATTGTGAATGGCCGGCAAAATAGTTGTTAGAGATGGAGGTCATTCTTGTCCTGCCATCCTGATGAGACAAGGACTGATTCATGTCATTTTGTACTATTAAACCCTCTAAAGTCTGTTAAGGCAGAAAAGCTTTTCTAGTGCATTAAAATATTACTCATTGCTACAGGAGTGCTTATTTATCAAAGGTTACACATTGCACTACAGACTGCGATGCAAAAGGACTATAATACTTTGAGGCTTTTTCTGACCAAAACTGGATGGTATTGAGAAGGTATCTTTTGGCTTTGCTTTTTGCTTATACAGTTCTATCTATTTATATATGTAGTCTTAATAAAGTAGCAATTCAAAATACGCTGCTAACTGCTAATGCTCAATATAACAGCGATTTTGTATTCTAACACTCCCATAAAAATCCTACAACTGACTGAAAGACTGCAATTTTTCTTCAAGTGAAATTAGATAATTTTGCTCATCTGCCCACCATACTAGATTATATAACACCTGCATGTCTGGATTTCCCTGCTATCAGGTGAAGTTCATGTTACTTTTAACTCTGGAGTGCATTTTAACTTGTGTGGTAAAATAAAGTCAAGTTATTAAGTATTCATTTCTCTCTGTAAACCTTTGCACCTTTTGTCTGGCTGTCTGGCTGCTTGTCCGTCTCCGTGTGTGTGTGCATGTGTGTATACACTCAGTGCCCTTGTCGGAGATTAGGTGTGGTATTAAGGGGATGTCCCTTGCTGCATGTCCCCTCTTTCCTCCCTCACATTCCTGTGTCCCAAACATACACAGTCACATACACGGCCTTCTGTGACCCCTCTCCACCCTACCCTACTTCATCTCCACACACATACAATCACAAGCAAATTCCCCTGTGGCAATTCTTTGCTCCCTCCCTTGCCCTCCCCCCATTTGGACATCAGAGCAGGCAACCCCAATCCCCCTTTAGCAAGCACCCAGACCTGTTAAGTCAACAGACGGCAAAACCTATTGTCCCACAGCTTGATCTGGAGTGTGTGTGTTGGCTTGGCCTGGTCGGTAGGTTAGAATAAGGTTTGGACAGCATTGGATCCACTCTAATCCCAGAAAAGCAGAGGTAGAGCCGAGTCCAGGACCTCCGGCGCTTTGAGTGAGACACCCTCCTTCACCTGCATATGCATACACACACACACACACACACACACACACACACACACACACACACACACACACACACACACACACACACACACACACACACACACACACACACACAAATGTCCACACAATGTTATGATTGGCATTGTGGGCTGCAAAAATATTGGCAACCATGTCTTCTATTGCCTCAAGGTCTTGCAATACCAGAAAATAGAACAGACAAATGAATCCGCCTATTTTAGCTGAAAATGTGTATCCATAGGTTTGGTCAAATATTCAGTACCCAGATATTTTATAGTTTACCTTGTTTTATGGAGCACCTCACACCTCTTTTGCACTAAATTTCAATCTCCACATCAATACCTTTGTAAGATCAAAAATATCTGCCCATGGGCGTCCGTGTGTGGGTGTGTGGGATCTTCCATATCTTGACAATTGTTGTTCTGATTGACATCATCACTTGTTGCAGTCTTTGTGTATTTGTGTTGTTGGTGTATTTCTGAGAACCAAACAAAAGACACTGTCCATCGTGAAAATGCTTGGATGGAAAATCTCTGCGATAACACAGCTGGCCTCCCGCACAAAGATGCAACTAAAATGCAGGTAATCACTGCGCACCTTTGGACAGGTCAGAGCCTCAAGTTATACTGAAAATGATTCTGAAGCCTCTAATGTTGATGATTTTTGCGGTTATTTTCGTTTATTGATATTATAAAATGTTTACCTTTTTGAGAAGTTAAAGCTCAGCGGCTAATTTGTTTGAAATACGTTATTTTTCTGTAACAGCTATTAAATGGATGATCTCTATTTTGAACATGATCTTTATCAAGAAATTTCCAAGGCCCAATTTGAATGATTCATTCATTCATTCATTCATTCATTCATTCATTCATTCAGTCATTCATTCTATGACTATCCAAATTTCCCTGCAGCAAGGGATCAAGGAATCCGTCAAGTTCTATCCTTCCTACCCTATCTCATACTGCCTATCATGCAGTCTGGGCTGCAGGGGGGCTGGAGTAGATCATAGTTGTCATTGGGCAAGAGGCAGTGTTCACTCTGGATTGGTCGCTGGTCAATCACAGGGCCACATATAGAGAAATAGTACCATTCACTCCGTCATTCACACTTCTGGGCAATTAACAGTCTCCACTGAACCCACTGCATGTTTTTGGACTGTGGAAGGAAACTGGAGAACCCAGAGGAAACCCACCCAAATACAGGGGGAGAACATGCAAACTCCACACAAAAAGTCCCCCCTGAATTTTAATGATCATTTTCTTAAATCATCACAAAATTACTATTCAATAAAACAAATAACGACTGAATAGGTTTTTTGACTGACTGGTCTATCGGGAGAAGTCAAAAGTTGATCCCTAAATTTGGCAATCAGCAAAATTGAATTCACTTTTCATGAACTGAGACTGGAAAAGTATGTGTTTCTGACACTTCTGACAGCTACGATAATCAACTTGAAAAAAAAATCATCATTTCATCCAAGAATATTCTGAAATGTTCTACATTCTCTACTTCTTCTGCTTCAGTTTTCTGGTCAGGTGGTTGGTTGCTTTGCGCCTACTGATCCAATATTCCAATTGATTGAGCTGTCACTGGTATTATTTTCCCAAGAACAAGTACTCCTCTCAGTGGCCTTGGAGGGTTAATCTCTTATTTTTCGTGTCAGATTTATTTTGTGAGCGATTGGCCACACTGTTTGAGAAATAGTTTATTTTCTCTGAACTTGCAAGTGTAAGTTTTATTTCCAAGTCACACACACCACGCAGCAAATGCATTTTTTTCTTCCCCCTTCTATTTTTCTTATCATCACCACGCTGCTTCCCAGACTCCCCTCCACCCACTCTTGGCCTTATTTTGAAAGCCCATAAAGTATGAAATTTAGAAAGAAATCAGACAGTGTTCCAGGGGAAAAAAGAAAAAAAAACATCCAATAAACAAAATGAATGATGATTTGTGGAAAACGAGTTTTGTACTCCATGCCTACAGGTGCGTGCTATTTTGAACATGGGCTACATTGAGAAACAGCTGCCCGCTGGTCAAATAGGGGCTGGTATTTTCAGGAAGATACCATCTCTGTTATGCTAGCATGCTTAGTGTGGTCCCTCCATGTGAAGCGCATTCCCACAAGATCCCTCAGCCAAAGCTGGAATAAAGCGCCAGCCACCGACTTCCACTGTTGTCAGATAAGGCATTCGGCCAGCTGAGTGCAGAGGGAAATGGATTACCCCTTATAATTATTAATGGAAAGGATTAACTAACGTTGTTCCAAAGATAGCAAGTAATGGATCTGATTTGATCATTTTATTGAAGGCCTTTGACTTGCGGTTTTATATAAGAGTCCAAAAGAAATCCAGCACTGGGAAAGAACCTGCATGGATGGGTAACAACTCCGGGTCTCTTGCTTGTTACTATCGTGAAGTTTGAGGCATGTGGCAAGACAAGTGCAGACAATGAATAATGGCGTCCATGAACTAACCTGAATTGTACTGACAAATAATATATCAAATATATCTTAAAGGATGTACTGTTATGACAGCTGGGTCTTCAAATTATTAGTCAATCTGTCAATAGGGACAACTACAGAAGCCTGTAATGTATCAAGACTGAAACCTTACTGCCTGTTACCTGAGGAGAAAGAACAACTTCAATTATATATTCATTATGTGATATAAATAATATGGACTTTGGAGGTACCTACGGTGTAAATAATAGACCGATGTTGGGCCATGAGTCTGTATCAGATGCCGGTTTCCCTCATACTTAAATCTTCTGAGTATTTCTTTTCTTGATGGGTAAAAGTGAAAAACCAGAGGACCGCACATGGGAGTGCGAACATTGGCTTGGCCTGTGTGCGGAGTGTGCGTGCGTGTGTGTGTTTGCATGTGTGTGTGAAGGAATCAGGAAACAGATCGGAGCCAAAAGAGATGAGAGACATAATCGAGATGGCTGTAATTCTAAACTAATCATAATAACACCTTTTTGTGTGTATGTATTGTCTCTGACCTCCAGGAATGAATACACCAGTTTGAAGAGTGTGAATTGAGTTTCAGCCACCAGCGGTCTGTTGCTACATACCATTGCATTGTTTTGGAACCACATGCATCACTAAAAACAAAACAAAAAAAAACCTTTAGTCCAGACCTGAATATCAAACCACACAAATCTACATTGTTGCAGATTCAATTTCTTCTTCAGCCCTGTAGGTGAACCAGGTCTTCGGTTACTGCCGAAGCTCCATGGAGCATAGAAAATATGTGAAAATTGATGGATGCTACGTGGAACTTTCCTTTACAACTGAAAAATAATGAGACCAGAACTTTTAGTTGACCAGTATTTGGTTGATTTCTGGCCCGATTGTCACGACATGTTACATGCTATTTCAATCGTAGACCAAGTCAAATCGCAAGACATGGCTTATGATTCAGAATTTCATTTTTTTTTTTTATACCAAATCAAAGTGCCACTAGTCGCATGTCACAGCCCCTGTGATCCTCATACCTTTCATTTCCGTCCCTGAATGTTCGCTCCTTCAACTTTCCTCTCGCCATACATATGATATTATACGGCTGTAGATTCAAAACAAACTTTGATAAACCCTCTCTACTTCCGTACCCTGCACCCCTACCCCACCCCCCTACCCTGTGTCTTCTAAACCTCTTGCTCCTGAACACTCCTCTGTGACCATTTTGGAGGAAAGAGTTAAGCCGTGGGGTGTAAGTGTAATGCACACCGCCCCAGCGAAATTGACTTTAAACGGGCGGGGGGAGAGGGGTAGGGGGAAGAAAGTCAGAACACGGCAAAAGGTTTTGATTTATGGGGGTAGAACCACATTTGATATTCATTTCCGCAGCTGTGGCCAGCTAAAAAAACAGCCTGCAAATAGACCCGTACTGACAATGGCGCAGTGTAGCCGTCCGCTGTGTGTGTGCGTGTGTGAGAGACAGTGTGTGTCTCAGAGCCTGCGTGCGTCACTCCTATTTTAGGAATGTTTTGGGGCTCTTTCACTCAAATTCGCTGCAGATGTTTCTGATTCGCAAAACACATATAATAAGTAATTATTGAAAACACCTTTCACTTGCCCAGGGTGGTGCGGCGCTTCATCTTGTGTAATCGAAGCTGCGTTTTTTTTTTCATAGAGGCGCGCGGGATCCAAGAGTTTATTGAAAGCCAGCAAAACAGCCCTGCAGTCAGAGTTTCCTGAGAGAAGATGAGAGAAAAGGGGAGCTTAGAGAAATATTCCCCCGGTCTGCCTCGGTAGAGAGGACAGTCAGAGAGAGAGAGAGAGAGAGAGAGAGAAGAGTGAGAGAGGAGAGGGAGGTCTGGAGATGGAAAGATGAAGAGGGGAGGATCAGCATATTTCATCGACAACCCAGGTGGAGAGAGATGAAGTGATTTAGTGGTCAGAGATAAAGGAATGACAAGTCTGTGTATAAGTCCGGTGATTGCTGGAGAGAGCCTCCTGCTTCCACGGATGGCATGTAAACTGTCACATCAACCTTTGATTGAACCAAATCGACCCCAAACGGTACTACCCTCTGATGGAGCTGACATTTACAACAGTTACGTAAAAAAAAAACCAACAGGGACGCTTACAAACAGGTAAAACCTGGCCATTTGTTAGGACTAGGAAAAGATGAAAAACAGAAAAAAGGAAGTGAAATTAATCTCGGGAAACCTGGAAACCATTATGAAACATCAGAAGCAATTCCGAGATGTGAACTACAGGTGAAATTCAAAACACGTGGTCATGGAGGTGCAAAATTTGGACCGACAATTTGATTGTAGATTGCATTGCAAGGTATTGGTCAGTAGCACCTGCAGCCACGACCCTAAAACCATGCATGATACCTGCTAATGCTAGTTATGGGAAGCTAACAGAGAGACCGTCATCACAGGATGCACTGTGGGTTCAGCCTGACAAAATATTTCTTGAGCACAAATTCATCTAGCTGAGCCATTCCCAGCCAGGATCACAATGCTGGACCTTTAAACTACAACCAGATCTGAGAAAAAACGGAGGACTCTCTTCTCTAGATTTTATATTGCTAACTTTTAGAACCCGACCAGTCAGATCCCTACCCTCCTAGGATGGGGGCTGAAGGAATTCAGGCGCAAAGCTCCCCCTCTGTGGAACCATCTTCCACTCTGGATCAAGAGGGGCAGAGACCCTCTCTCTGTTTAAGAATAGGCTTAAATCTTTCTTTTTGAGAAAGCTTAAAGTTAGGCTTGGCTAGCTCCTAAATATCCCATGATGCACTTCTCTCATTCCTCCCTTTCTTCCCCTCATGTCTGCACTTGTGTCCCATCATCAGTGCATGATAGTAATCTCATATCTTCCCCCAAGTCCTTGAGTCCCCTCATTTCATAGGTTCCCAGGGGGGCGTGGCTTGATCTGCTGCAGAGGTCTTGCCAATCCTATTTCTTTTATGTAAATTAAAGCTATTGATGTATAATATTCAGCTATCGCAATGTAACTGTCAGCGCGAGTGTTATCATCAGTTGAAGACTCTCACTGTGTCTATCACATTCTTGCTTTCTATCTCGATCTCTCTCTCTCTTTCTATCTCAACCAGTCGAGGCAGAAGGCCACCCAAATTTAGCTCAGATCTTTTCAAGGACTCTGCACCGACAATTTTTCCTCCCAACTGTTACCAAGTGATTGCCCATGGGGGGATGTCAGGTTTCTGTAAATTACTTTGAAGAGTGTGGTCCAGACCCTCTCCACGTGGAAAATGTCCTTAGACAACTCTGTTATGATTTGGCGCTATAGAAATAAAATCTAACTTGACTTAAATAACTTGATGTGCACTGCATCTACTGATGGGCTGGTTGATCAAGGCAGGTTGATCAAGTCACACAAATGTCTTTCCTGCCTTCTATAACGTCCATTTCAGGGACATATGTTATGGGTCACATTGGGACTTGGTTCTTAGATTACATAATTATGTGAAAAATCATAGATGACCTCCTGATGTTAGCTGGATTTTCAGGAGTTAATCCTATTCATGATCAACAATGAACCATTAGGAAGTGGGAGGTCAGGAAATGTCCAAACTCTGTGACTTCAGAATATACAGTACTTACTGTTTACTTACATGTTACAGAAACACTGACAGTCTCTCTGTGAATATGTCAATATGTCAGGAAATTGTCAAACCGATCATCCGTATTTCATTTTTGCCATTTGTTTCCTAAATGTAACTAGTGTTCATGGAGGAATGTACTGTTGGTCATTTAGTCAATAATAAATGTTACTGTCAGTACTTTTTAACCAAGAATAACCAAGTTCGTTTTGATTTACACCACTGCTGATGAGTTTGTACCTTCATGGTATTCATATCGATGGAAACCGAGCCGATTCCAATCCCACATTCAGTTTTCTGTTGTCGTTGTTGTTGTTTCGACGCACCGAGCCTGGCAGTTTGACGTCCCAAAATGGTAAGTTTCCTGTTTCCCAGCTCCCCACATTCTTGAATGTTCTCAAGCAAATGTAGAAATATAACGAACGTGTGGAAATATTTCATGGAACTTTGGCATGGGGTCATTTCTATTAGCAGTTTCTGTGTATATGCGCAGTCACTGCCGGTTTCCCCGGTGCTGGTACATTAACTTGTCACAGAGGACGACTCTTTGTGACTTTAGAACCGTGTTTGCACAAGCTTACATGTCTACAAATTGCCGTCTGTGATTTTTCTTTTTTTTTGTGTGTGTGTCTGTGGGTATCTGGGCTCTTGTTCTACATGTGGGTGTTTGTGTTCTGCGTATGTGCATGTCATTTCGAGAAAGAGAGATTGGATGGAGCAAGAAGGAGGAAGAGAGAGAGAGATGGGAGATGGGATGGGGGATGACAAGCCGGATCTGATTACGGGTTGGAATGGCTGGGAGGGTTTGCGGTGCAGTGCTTTCTCAATAGTACATTCCTTTGAGCAAGCCGGGACAGGATCCACAGCTACACACCAGTTTCTGCCAGAGGGATTGAATAAAAAGCAACAGGTCAGAACTTACATTTATTAGGTCTCTTGCTATTCAGAGGGATCAAAGATGAGTCACCCAACGTATGATGCGTCGGCCTCCATGACTGGAACGTGATTTATATGACATGTGAGGCCAGCGGATATTTTCTGAGTTTGGAGCGGTGAGGGACGGGGGTTGGTTTTATTGTTTCTGAGGTAGATGTTCAATTCACATTCCCCCCTCCCAAACTGTCAACACCGAGCGGTGTGACCTTTAAAGAAGGAAACCGACTTTACAGAGGCCTTGCATATGCCAAGGTTTTGTGTGTGTGTGTGTGTGTGTGTGCCAACATGCCAACGGGAAGCGTCTGACATCTGCACAAGTCAACACCTTTAAAAGTCAACAGTTTTATGCTGGTGTGACCCTTCCTTGGTTCTGGAAAATTCAAAGGCTCACCTGCTCTGTTAGCTAAACGTAGGCAGAGGATATTTTCTGCCCCCCCACCCTCCTCTGTGTCTCACCTTAAGCCGTCCATCAGTCCCAGCTATAATAAAATAAAACGAACGGCTTCTTCCATTAAGCAGTGTGTTTCTTTGGCTAAGTGTCTGACAGGCTGTTTGAACTTGTCAGTTCGCAAGACATTTTTTATCTTCTTGTCCTTCTAAAGTCTGCCCCCTGCTTCCCCGCTCCCCCGCTCCCCGCTCCCCGCTCTCACACACACACAATCACTCCCTCATCTCCCTCTCTGTAACTCACAGACACACACTCTATCCCGCTGTGTCCAAGGTTGACGTGACACTGACACACCGACACGAGTTGGTGACCAACACAAAGGCTGCCGTAATGACAGGTACTTAGGAGGCCTTCCTCCTTTTCCTCAGGATCTCCCTTCTCTGATGCAGTAGCAGGAAATGTTTGTATGTGGGGCAGGGGAGGAGGGATTGAGGAAAGTTAAGTGGGAGGATAAAGAGTGTTGCGCAGGCCTTTTTGTTCTCTCACCTACTACTGCCGGCATCTCTACTGACGGTAAACACCTCAGCCACCTCACAAAAGAAGCACCCCAACCCCCTCACACACACCCCTTGCCGCTTAGTTTGATTTACTACATGAAGGAAATAACATTAACTTGTCTGCCCACCCCCCCGCCCGCTCCCTCTTTGTTCACATGTTTTGTTTACTATTCTCTGTATGGAAAATCCTTCTGGAATGCGGAGGAAGAGGGCGTTTCCTCCAGGAGCTGAGTTTTAATGGGTTTGGGTGGAGGGGGAACAAGAGACGAGGGAGGACGCAGAGGAGGGGTTGTTCCAATTTTCTAACAATGCTTCAGGTGGTCAGGCTGGCAGGGAGTGTGTGTGTGTGTGTGTGTGTGTGTGCATGTCATGTGGAGCTGGATTCAAGTTACCTGAGGCAGTCAGGCTCATTTTCCATCATTCCTCAGGCTGTTTTAATTAAAGGGGTTAGTCCAGTAATTGAATCTTGAACGCAGCCTGGAGACACATACAGGACGGACCCCCCCTCCCCCTGGGGTCTGTTTATAATGTCATATTACCGGGTCATGATTAAATCTGCTGAATAAACAACTGTACCACAATTTTTTGAAAGTGGTAACGTAAATGTTTCCCTTGGGTGCAACCAAGGCCCATTTTTTTACTGCAATGTCATGTTGGCATCAGAAAGTTGATAATTATTCATTTAAACTGACTTTATTCTTCTTTATTTTTTACTTTTTTTCACATTATCATCTGCCTCTTATTTTTGCAAACTGCCCTCTGTCCATGAATGTCACCAATAATAATTTTGGTCATAAAGAGGAATAACTAAAATGACAATGGGGTACAAATAAATGTCAGTGTTGTAATCCCTTACTCACACAAAACAATGATCCGCATAAATCAACAAATACTTTTACGTTAAAGGAGTTGCTTTGAGTGATGAACAAAGGGATGGAAATACAACGTCCATGTGTTAAAATGGAGCTAAAATGCACACTGTGGAGGGGAATGAAACAGAGATCTCAGCTCTTCCAAAATGTCACAGTGAGTATTTCAGAGATCTCCAGCACATGGTTCTGTTTAACAGCCATCGCTTAAACTGTTTTGTTTCATTGTTATGGTTCATGTCAATGTCATTTCCATCTGATGTTAGGGAAAAAAAAAACTTGATAAATGCATTGTATTCCAGCTATCTGGAGCCTTTAGCAGCTGTACCACATTTCCTGCAAGCAAGAGCTAGTGTGGAGACCAAAACTGAGCACAAAAAAGGTAAGAACTCCTTTTCCAAATGTTGCTCAATGTCTGATAGCTTTGCTATTAAGTAACGGTTTGCCAAAACAAAGCCAGATCATCACTGATATACCTCAGTGAAGTGATGATGCATCAATTTTGAAAACTTTTTAAATTGATCTGTCAAGCCAGCAAACCACCCTTGTGTCATGGATAGCTATATATATGTATGTATGTATGAATGTATGCATGTAAATATATATACATACAATTCTATACATATGTCCATTTTGAAAACTTTTAAAATTCATCTTTCAAGTCAGCAAACACCCTTGTGTCTTGCATATCTACATGAATATATGTATGTACGTTCCTCCTTTTCTTTTGGCGACTCCCTTCAGAAGTCGCCAATTGAATCAACCTCCTCCATCTAACACCTATTCTCTGTATCCAAATCTCTCACACAAACTAACTTCATGTGCTCTTTCACTATATCCATTTATCTTCTTTTTGTTCTTCCTTTAGACCTCCTGCCTGGTAGTTCCAACCTAAGCATCCATCTACCAATATATTCAGATCCATCCCTCATCTGTACACAACCTAACCATTTCAGTCTAGCTGCTCCTTAGCTCCGAAACATGTAATGAGTTGTCAATCTGATCGACTCATTCCTGATCCTATCCATTTTCGTCACTCCCATTTGCATACATGTATATACATACGCACACGCACCCATACACACGTGTATATATATATACACACATGCAGTATATTCACAAGCAAACTCATGTTTATCTACCTGTGTAAATGTGAATATTTTTGTAATGCAGCCTCAGGGGGGCACGGACCAGTGTCTCCCTGAGCCAGCATGGGGGGGGGCACCTAAGAATCTCATGCTGTATTGGTCGAGACCTTGGTTAACAACGACCGCCATTGTTGCTAATAACCTACTGGGTACCAGTGGATATTGGGCTACTCTGGGTCGAAGAAGGAGAGGAGGAAGGCGTGTTTGGAAGCAGAGAGAGAAGAGGATAGGCAAGAGTCTGGGACTGAGAGTAGGGACTTTGAATATCGGGACGATGACAGGAAAAGGTAGAGAGTTGGTTGATATGATGCAGAGAAGGAAGGTGGATATACTGTGTGTCCAGGAGACCAGGTGGAAAGGTAGTAAGGCTTGAAGCTTAGGAGCAGGTTTTAAGTTGTACTATTATGGTACTGACAGGTACCGACAGTTGTTGCCCCACCGGCGGGATGCGAGTTAGAAGGAGAAGTTCTGGAATGAGTTAGATGAAGTGATGCAGAATATCCCCTGAGATGAGAGAGTGGTAATGGGTGCAGACTTCAATGGACATGTTGGTGCGCAATGGACATGTGGTTGGCAATAGAGGTGACGAAGAAGTGATGGGCAGGTTTTGTATCCAGGATAGGAATGCACAAGGACAAATGGTGGTAGACTTTGCAAAAATGGAAATGGCTGTGGTGAATACTTCTCTCTCTAAAAGACAGGAACATAGGGTAACTTATAAGAGCGGAGGTAGGAGTACACAGGTAGACGACATCTTGTTTAGACAAGGTAATCTGAAAGAGATCAGTGACTGCAAAGTAGTGGTAGGTGAGAGTGTAGCCAGACAGCACAGGATGGTGGTTAGTAGGATGACTCTGGTGACAAGGAAGATCAAGAGGACAAAGGCAGATCAGAGGACAAAGTGGTGGAATCTGAAAAGGAAGGAGTGTTGTATAGTTTTCAGGGTGGAGTTGAGAAAGGCTCTCGGAGGTCAGGGATAGCTTCCAGATGACTGGACAACTACAGCTAATGTGATAAGGGAGAGGGGTAGGGGAGTACTTGGTGGTGGAATGAGGACGTGTAGGAGTATATACAGAGAAAGCGGTTAGCAAATAAGAAGTGGGACACTGAGGGGACGGCAGAGAACAGACAGGAGAACAGGGAAATACAGTGTAAGGTAAAGATTGAGGTAGCAAAGGCAAAACAAAGGGTGTACGATGACTTGTATGCTCGGTGGGATAGTAAGGAGGGGTTAAATGATTTATACAGGTTTGCAAAGCAGAGAGATAGAGATGGAAAGGATGTGCAGCAGGTCCGGGTGATTAAGGATAGAGAGGGGAATGTATTGACAGATGCTAGAAGAGTGATGGGAAGATGGAAAGAGTACTTTGAAGAGCTGATGAATGTGGAAAATGAAAGAGAGGGAAGGGTATAAGAGGTGACTTTTGTAGACTACAAAGTAGCAGTGATTAGTAAAAATGAAGTGAGGAAGGCATGAAGAGGATGAAGAGTGGAAAGGCAGTTGGTCCTGATGATATACCTGTGGAGGTATGGGAGTGTCTAGGAGAGGCAGCAGTAGTTTCATGATAGATTATTCAACAGGATCTTAGAGAGTGAGAAGATGCCTGAGGAATGGTAAAGAAGGCTGATGTTGCCCATTATTAACAATAAGGGGGTTGTGCAGAATTGCAGTAGCTACTGAGGGATAAAGTTGATGAGCTATACAGTGAAGTTATGGGAAAGTAGTGGAAACTAGACTCAGAGCAGAAGTCAGCATTTGTGATAAGCAGTATGGCTTCATGCCTAGAAAGAGTACTACAGATGCAGTATTTGCTTCGAGAATGCTTATAGAGAAGTACAGAGAAGGTCACAGGGAGCTGTATTGTGCTTTTGTAAACCTAGAGAAAGCATACAACAAGGTGCCAAGAGAGGAACTCTGGTATTTTATGAGGAAGTCTGGAGTGGCAGAGAAGTATGTTAGACTGGTGCGGGACATGTATGCTAGTTGTGAGACAGTGGTGAAGTGTACTGTAGGTGTAACTGAGAAGTTCAAGGTGGAGGTGAGACTTCATCAGGAATCAGCTCTGAGCCCCTTCTTGTTTGCATTGGTGATGGACAGGCTGACAGATGAGGTTAGACAGGAATCTCCACAGACCATGATGTTTGCAGAGGACATTGTGATCGACAGTGAGAGCAGGGAACAGGTTGAGGAAAATCTTGAGAGCTAGAGGTATGCTCTCGAAAGGAGAGGCATAAAGATTAGTCGCAGCAAGACAGAATATATGTGTGTGAATGACAGGAACCCAGGTGGAACAACTCTACAGGGAGCTGAGATCAAGAAGTTGGAGGATTTCAGGTACTTAGGTTCAACAGTCCAGAGCAACTGAGAGTATGGAAAAGTGGTTAAGAGACGGGTTCAAGCAGGTTGGAATGGGTGGAGAAAATTGTCAGGAGTAGTCTGCGATAGAAGACGATCAACCAGAATGAAAGGAAAGGTGTACAAGACAGTGGTGAGACCAGGGATGACAGGGGGCAGAGCTGGATGTCGCAGAGATGAAGATGATGAGGTTGTCTTTGGGAGTGACAAGGATGGATAGGATCAGGAATGAGTCCATCAGAGGGATGTTAAATGTTTTGGAGAGAATGTCAGATAGTTCGGTCACATGCAGAGAAGGGATAGTGAATATATTGGCAGATAGTTGCTAGAATGGGAGCTGCCAGGCAGGAGGTCTAGAGGAAGACCAAAGCGAAGATTTATGGACGTAGTGAGAGAGGATATGAAGTTAGTTGGTGTGAGAGAGGAGGATACAGAGAATAAGGTTGGATGGGGAAGGTTGATTCGCTGTACACAAACACACACACACACACACACACACACACACACACACACACACACACACACACACACACACACATATGTCTATGAATGTACATATAAGTAGGTGCCAGATTATAATGAAATGGCAATGGTAGGAGTAATTATAAACTATTTCGGGAACTCGTGATGCATGTCATGCACCCCTTCCAGTTGCATAATGATGACTACCATGCAAAGGAAAACGTATTTCCACTCAGGACTGAGGTCATTGGGGGATCAGGCACCTCTGATTGGCGCCGCGCCGGTTGTTTTTCGCCATGCGGGGTGGAAATGTCCTTGCAGTTCAAAGAGCAACTCATTTTCTACTCTAATTGTTACTCCCAGACATCCTTGTTTCTGCTGGTCGTTTATCCTCGGCATGATGTTGACCTCTGACTATCTGTTACTGGTAAAACACACCTCTGTGGTTGCACAGACACGCTCACACATCTGTGGTCACCTACAGCCTTCCTCAGTGGCTCCCTCTTACCGGTAGTCGCTATCGATCCAAATTTGCGTCTAAAGCTGTTTATATTCAAGTGATTACACAAGGACACAACAGTGGAGGAAAACATGACGGCAGTAACAGCAGTGTAATAATACTATTCGTTCCTGGCCTCAATGGAGAGAAAGCAATTTTCCTTAAGAAATGTTTGCAAATACTGGAGGTCACAACCTTTCCATTGCAAGTAATACTTTTTGGGGAAATGCTCTCACGCCTCCCCTTGAACCACACATAGGCACAAACGCGTGTGCAATGATAGCAAACACACACACACACACACACACACACACACACACACACACACACACACACACACACACACACACACACACACACACACACACACACACACACACACACACACACACACACACACACACAAACGCACAGTTTGCCCTCGTAAAAAGGGGCTGAATCATCTGTGTTAATGAGGGCCTTAGATCTACGTGCGACTCTG
>CAAKHD010006122.1:34146-52209 GCA_901007705.1 Fistularia tabacaria
CTATTGCGAATAAAAGTTTTTCGTGAGACGCTCTCTCCCGGCCCCACGCCCGACACACAGGCACCCACGCGTCGGCAATGAAACCACGAACACACACGCACACACACACACACACACACACACACACACACACACACACACACACACACACACACACACACACACACACACACACACACACACATACACACACGCACGCACAGTTTGGCCCCGTGAAAAGGGGCTGAATCATCTGTGTTAATGAGAGCCTTAGATTTCCATGCGACTCTGATTCTGACTGTGTCTGCATCTGCCTTGACCACTAAAGAGCCCCAGCTGCCCGCAGAAATGCCTACAAGGGGATGTCTACCTCCTGACTCCATGCGCCGCTGTGGATTTGTGTGTTTGACCAGAATGAAAAGTACATTATGTGCCTCTTCCCGGTGTGTGTTTTTTTACTTTATCTGTGTGTGTGCGTGTGTGTGTATATGTGTGTGTGTTTGTATTTTGATTCCGTACATCTACCAGCAACTGTCGACAGATGCATTACATCATATTATATACATTTTCTCTGTCCTTCCGGTGGTCCACCATGTTTACACTTTTTATGAATATCTAAGATATTATTGCAATGTCTCAGCTCTTACCATGTAACTGTTTGCAACCGTTCATATTAGTAAGATGTCAATTTGTGTTAATCACACTCTTGCTTTCTATCTCTCAGTTTACCTCTCTCTCTTTTTTTCCCCAACTGGTTGAGACAGAAGGCCACCCGTCATTGAGCCAGGATTTGTCAAAGGTTTCTGCGCCGGTAGAAGGCAGTTTTTCCTTTCAAGTGCTTGCTCATGGTGCAACTGTTGGGTTTCTGTAAATCGTTTTAAAGAATGTGGTACACAAAAGTGTCATGAGACAACAGTGTTGTGATTTCATGAGTGCATTCCTACTGATAAGATTCTCCAATTCATGTTAATTTCTTGTGTGAATATATCAAAAACATGTTAAACATGTTATTTTACAGATATCGTTATCAAAAGCAAGTAGTAAGTATACTTATATATGTTCATAGACTGACTTGACTAAAATAACAACACAGTAACTTACCATTACGATCTGCAAATGAGCTAGAAACAACTCAATATGAGCATCAAACCTTAATCTCAAAGTCGGCAAGAAATTACTGGAAAACGTGTATTTCATTCATGGTTTTCCAAGTGGATGTCACGATGAATACAAATAATATGAAATATGATAATCAATAAAAATGTTCCCATCAGGCTTTGCGTATTGTCATCACTTGCCCGTCATGGGTTGTGACCTGTGACCTTTAAACTTCAAACACGACAACTGCCTGTTACATCTACCTGTTACTGCAGTTTATTCAATATAATCGATGTTCAGCTTTCAGGTCAGTGCGAATGACTCCAGTTTCAGAGGAACACACTGCATGACAGAGCTGTATTTGTTGGGAAAGGGGAGGTGATCTACTTGTGTGTATGTCTCTTTATCTTTGCAGGTGATCATCAGATCTCAGGTGTGTGCGTTTGTGTGCGAACGTGCTCGAGGAATCTGGCCACCCCCGTCTCGCAATCTGTTCATCTCTCAGCGCTCGTGTAGCGGCAGATGAGAGCCCAGCCATCCAGCCAGTGATCACAGGACGAGTTTTCTGGAACAGTGCCTGTCACACTGGTATGTAGACTATCTGTCAACACTTGGCATTCCCAGATCAGTCCACTGAGCGGGTCCCTAATTTTGTTGGGGACTCTCACAGCTCTTAACACCATGAATTATTTAGCGATCATACAAAGAAGATTCTTTATCCCAGGGGCCGACAAAATACAGATAAAAAATTCCACGAGACACATTAAGGAGGCTCTGTATTTCTCCAAAGCCCTTGCACTGTAACAAATTCTCATTAATCCATTCAAAGCCACATTCATACAGTTTTGGTGGAGGCCACCATTCGAGGTGCCAACCAGCCTATTAGAGGCAATTAGTGGTTGACAAATTAGCTCAAGGACAACTTTTTCAGAAACGAGCCTGGATCTGTTTTTTTTTTTTTTTTTGTCATAGATTCATTTTTGAAAGTCTGAATTGAAAAAAAACCAACAACACATGAAATGTGATTCTTGTGAAATAGGATAAAAGACGCGGTCTGAGATACCGTTAAATGCAAATCCAATTGAATTCCACTGGAGTCTATAAGTACTGATTAGATTTCTTACTTCTTGCACGTCAACACGTAATGCCAATGTTGTTATTGGGAAGTGACACACGGATCTGAATCCGAGCTCATGAGTTGGGTTCCATCCCGGAAAAGCAGCTTATCCCTACAGGCCTAGACACTCGGGAGATAAAATCTTGACAAACCTTACGAAAGTATTTTTCATCTGAAGGAACACGTTAATGCTTGTAAGATTTCAACACCTAATAACTGGTTTGAGAATTAATGTGCGACCCAGACATGCTCGTATGAAGGATGAAGATTACAAGCCAAAGAATAAATTAACATTTATTTCTTCGTGATAATATTTAACTGTTTAATTTACTGCGAGAATGTATCAAAAATATATCATAGTGATAAATCTAGCACAGGTCTGCATATAAATACATGGATCCATATTGGGAATATAAACATACTTAGGTAAACATTAGTTGTTAACATCTCAGCTTTTCTGAAGTTGATTTCACAGATCCGCTCTTTTAATTTATCAACACCCCACGGGCTTACTCAGCATTTTACCATTCTCCGATACGGAACTGTAGTACGAGACGAGGTTGTAAACATAAATTCAACATGTCTGCACTACAGACAGGTGTACAGAGCAGTAGGGCCATTTCTACTGCTACACTGATTTTTTTTCTTTTCTCACTCCAACCCAAACCGTGAAGGGTGGAGGCTCAGTCAGGTCCGATTTAGATGGAGAGTGTCATCTTTAATAAATTCGAAATGGAGCTCGGGGGAGACGATTGGCCACATGAATGGACACAATGAGAAGCGACCTCGCCGTTTGTAGTCGATCCCAGAGATAATATCTAACGCTGGGGTTCGGCATGTTTCGAATCAATGGGATTACTGTAATTGGCTTGCTGGAGTGTGTGAGCGGGACGCTCTGGATTTCACAGCTGAGCTGACTGTTACCTAATGGTTGCTGGAATTGAACGCCTAGCACAGGCCTTGTGTGTGAAAGCAAATTCAATTTTGGAGAAAAGGAAAACAAACCGGACTATAATGTATTTTGAAACACAACCAAGAGGGTGACTGCATGTGAGGGTCCTGGTCCTTAAAAAAAATTGCCTGCAGGACATGAAGGATGCTTATTTTATACAGAGAACCATTGCTTTGACACACACACACACACACACACACACACACACACACACACACACACACACACACAAATACAGGTCCGGCCTAGCATCTAACCTGACTTAATCCTATCTGACCTGATCGAATGGAGGGGGCACAGGAGATATGGGGGCAGGATAGGGGGGTCATGGGAGAAAGAAAAAAGTTAGTCCGTGTGTGTGTGTGTTTGTGCGTGTGTGTCGAGGAGTGGTGACTATAATTGCTTGAGTGAATTGAGTGATGCAAAGTGCTGATGTTTGTGGGATTTAAGGCGAAATAAAGCATCACTCTTTTCCATTAAAACTCTCACCTACAATTAACTTTGTGGAAAATCCACCCAGAAGCCTTGTACGTTCTGTCGTCCAAGATTTTAATCAAAAACCATACGAGGAAAATGTTGTTAATTTTATAGCCACACATGTATCGTTGTTGTGTAAAATGACCTGCTTGTCACTTGAATGTTTTAAGAATTATTTACAATGGGAATAAATTAACACGACTAATTTTCTAACCGCTCCTTTACAACAAAAACAAAGAAAACAAAACAAGTCACATGATAATAATTGAATAACAAGTTTTAATGTGGCAGACGTTATCCTTGAACTGATTATACGAGCTTAAAATCTACAAAAGAGGAAAAAAAATATAAACGTTGAAATACTTGTCAAGTTAATACACACTTTTCCCATCCTGTCATCAACGCATGATTGTAATCTCATATCTTCTGGAGTGTGGCTGCAGCGGTCTTGCCAGGTGTCCACCATTTTTAGATATCTTTTATGAATATGAAATTATTGGAATGTGTCAGATATTACCATGTAACTGTTAGCACTACTGTTATTATTAGTAATATGTTAATTTGTGCCTGTCCCTCCCAGCACTCAGACACCCCCATCTCAATCAAACTCTTTCTATTTCTCTGCCCAGCTGGCTTCCTTGCTTTCGTCTGCAACCGGTCGAGGCAGAAGGCTGGCCCGTGTTTTGATTTGGAGCTAAAAACTTATACACCAATATTTAAACACCGAATGTCTGTGCAAACTCAGACATGATCATGTCAAAAATGATGAAGATCACAAGTCAAAGCACAAATTAACATTTATTTCATGTCAAATTTTGCATGTGTTATTTTATAGACATCCTATCAAAAACAAGTACAGGGATCCATATTGGGCAAATAAATATACCTATGTGTGTTAATCTATATAAATATAAAATACAAATTTTGACTTGACTTGACTTGACTGAGGTGGCAACACATGAGCTTAACATGACCACTAAATGAACTGCAATGAGCTAGAAACAACTCAATATAAGCCAATCAAACCTGAGAGTCAACAAGGAATTACTGGAAAATGTATTTCATGAATGGTTTTCCATATCACAATGAATACAATTAATGTAAAACAGGCTTCTGAAACTTTGATAAAACTTTTTCCCACAATGTCTGGCCTGGCTGAAGACATACACAAATAAACACCACATCAACACGGTGGCCCGAAATAAAAACTGTTGAATGTGGGTGTAAACGCCTCAGTTATGTTTCCTTTGACACGGCATCTCCCACCGCATCCCACAATGCGTGGTGGGGGGCCGAAGGGAGGCGTACCCCCGGGTTCACCCTCGTTCTCATTGTGTTTCCAACGTGGCACATCCACAATGGCATGAAAGCCACGCCGCTGGCAGGGGAGACGTGAGAGAGGAAGCTGAAGCAGCTGGAGCACAAGGAGTCTCCGATATTTTTCCGCTGGAAAGAGGGAACGTGTCACTTTGTCCGGTTGGATCAAAACAATAACAACAATAAGAACCACCTCACTCACAATGCCTTTTTCCTCGATGTGGACGTTGCAGTCATGCTCAGACAAACGGCAGTGACGCTTATCATCTCAACATTGATTGTGTGTCCCACGACACATTGCAGCCCGGATGTTTGCGGCTATTTGTGGAGTTTGTCGAATGAGAATGGCTGAAATATTACATGGATGAGTTCATATCATGTTATGACGTAGTTATAAACAAGTACAATAAGCCAGCTGAACAGAATGTCCAACAATCTGCCAACATTTTGTAGGAAAACATAAACACTAAAGGAAAGTGGGTAGTTATTCAATATTGAGTGATCATTTAAAGTAAACTCATTTAAAGTGAGTAGTAACTCAACACACAAATGCCAGTAAACAGGATCAGATTTTTGTGGGTCTTTCATCCCTTTTTTCTTGTCCTTAGAGGGTGAACTTTTGGAGGCCAGCAGGTTTGAAAGCGACTCAGCCATCACATCAGATGTCAGTTACACGAGGCCGGTGGAGCGGGAGTGTAGATGTGTGTAGATGTTGAGCTTTGATTGATTTAGGCAAATCACAGCAGAGGCTGTTATTATGGGTAAGTGAGTCATTCTTGCTGCTCCGACCGCAGGCCTGTTCATGTCTTTGAGCATCAGTTGGGAACCAGTAAAGTCAGTTATGAAGATTGCATGAAATGTGACAGTTATGTTCACAAAAACATGTGTCCGTTTGTGCAACAGGGGTGAAAAGAGCAAAGTGTGACTGCCTCAGCCCTTTTTGGCTCTTTTATAAATGAAAGCATAAAAGTTACGAGAGATGGAGTCGAGGTTATGCCCTAAAAAAAGTGTTGTTTGTCTCGCTTTCATATATTTAATGTTTATATTTATTTGTGCTTTATTTTTTCCCAATGTGGTGCTGAGTGAAATAGTGGTGAGCTCCGTCACCTCACAGCAAGAAGGTTCCTGGTTCGATTTAGAAAGGGGGCCTTATTCTGTGGACTTCTTCCACAGTCAAAAAGCATGTAGTATGTTGATAGGATACCTTAAATTGCCCGAACATGAGTGAGTGAATGGTTGAATGAGTGGGTGAATAGCTATTTGTTTCTATACATGGCCCTGTGATTGACTGGTGACCGGTCCAGGAGGAACCAGGCCTCTCTCACGATGACCGCTGGGATAGGATCCAGCACCCCTGGCATCCCTAAGTACAGGGTAAATGCACAGAAAATGAATGAATGTACACATGTAAAATAAATCCTTGCTTTTTTGGCCTGTTGCAATCAAATAGTATATCCGTCTCAAATTTGTATTAGCATTTTTGACTTGTTTGGTTTTCTTGGTGAAGTATAATAATGGTTTTCTTTTTCAAAATTAGAAACTAACATAATTCCCCATAAATAAATGAATAAATGAATAAATAAATAAACGGGAGATGACAAGTATCCAACCACTGTGAGATGTGTAAATGTCTACTCCCACACAGGTTGGAATGGGTGGAGAAAAGTTTCAGGGGTTCTTTGTGATAGAAGAATTTCATCTAGAATTAAAGGAAAGGTTTACAAAACAGTGGTGAGATCAGCGACGCTGTATGGTTTGGAGACAGTGGCAATGAACAAAAGACTGGAGGCAGAGCTGGAGGTAGCAGAAATGAAGATGTTGAGGTTCTCTGTAGGAGTGACGAGAATGGATAAGATCAGAAATGAGTCCATCAGGGGGACAGCTCATGTTCGATGTTTTGTAGAGAAGGTCAGAGAAGCCAGACTGAGATGGTTCGGTCATGTACAGAGGAGGGATAGTGACTATATTGGTAGACGGATGCTGGAATGGGAGATGCCAGGCAGGAGGTCAAGAGGAAGACCGAAGAGAAGATTTATGGATGTAGTGAGAGAGGATATGAAGATAGTTGGTGTGAGAGAGGAGGATACAGAGAATAGGGTTAGATGGAGAAGGTTGATTCGGCGAAAAGCCGAAAGGAAAAGAAGAAGATCCATAACTCTACTTAAAAAAAAATAGATTTTAATTTTTTATCTGGCTATTTATATCCAGTGCAACTAAATAAGTATCAAAAGTTTGTACTTCCTTTTTTCTAGCATAAGAAATGTAATTGTGGAAGGAAAAAGGGGTTATTTTACTTTTTAATGCTAACACTAAAATACACCGCATGCCATGTGGGTGTCATGTGATTTAACCCCAATGTCCACAGCTTATTATGATTTCTGTTTTTTCATAAAGTTTTATGAAAGTCAAACCCCAAACGTTGATTAATTAACAAAAAAAAAGTTAAAATCATAACAATGGATGTATTTTTGTGATTTTTCCACTCACCAGGTTCTGCTGCAGTGTGATTTCGTATGGATTTAACTCTGATTGGTGCCATTTGATTTCTGGAGAGCTTGCATGGACGCACAACGTTTCTATGTTTAGTTTCTTTGGAAGTATGAGGTGAAGAAAGTTCGGGATGGGATGTCAACATCTGTGGAGTCAGCATCACAAAAGGTTAAAAATGATTGAGATTAATACAAAGAAATTAGATCAAAACCAGGACTGAGACACTGACTGGGAAAATCCCAACACTGACAGAAAGAACAACAATTACTAAGTGATAGAAATGCTGATAACAACACAAAAAGAAAATCCAAAATAGAGTTATTATATACATTTCAGCTAAAAGTTTACTTCGAATTCAGGTGAATAATACTTAATTATATGCAATGTTGTTAAAACAAGTGCTCCTACTACCAAGAATAATGATAATCGAACAAGTTTAAGAAAACTACTTAAAATGAGTGCTATTCCGGCATCTTTGAGAGTTATTGAATAATTTTTGTTTTTAAAGTATTATGGAAATATACTGCATCCTCACCTGTTGCTCCTAGGAAAGGTGTGCAGATTAGAACAACACTCATAATGGCTGCTGAATTGTGATCCTTATCTTTAGACCCCTGAGGGTCAGAGGTAAAGTCCAGCGCTTTGGTGTGTCTAAGTTCACATTTATGAAACTTTACAGTTGAAAAAGTGAGAATTTATTGATTGGTGAGTCAGCGCAAAAGCCCGTGGCAGGAATTAAGAAGCCCTTGAGGCGATGACAGTAACAAGCAGACATACATAGCCTTTTTGTATTCACACTCGGTGGCATAAACACACAGATTTATAGATCTGGACCTGGAGGCAAGAGTTATCCTTGCGTCCCTCTGAGATGTGGCCACTCATACAGAAAATAATGAGTCTTGGAGCCACAGTCAATCATTGCTGCCTAAAGAGCCAGTCCTCTGGAAAGCTTAAAATTTAAAGGAGAACATATTATATTATCTGAGTTTCCCATAGGACTGAACTGCACAATCAGGCCCTGGAGAATATTTATACATATGTCAGAGCACTTTGCGTAAACATATCAGGTTTGACATCCACCGATAAGACTGCTATAATTGCTTTATTATGGATTTCTTATCATGCTGCCGAGAAGTCTTTTTTTTTCATCTTCAATGAAGATATTCAATATGGGTTATTTAGGTTTTGCTTGAGGAGGTGGGGGAAATACTGTCATTAGTGGGATTACAGTTATGACATCTGTTTACAGCTAACATTAACACCAAGTCTATCTGTCAATCTCTGGGCTGATAGTACAAATCCTCAAGTTTGTAAGTGGGGGTTTTGCCGGGCCTGATCCTCCATAGCCAACTCCTGGTCCCAGGCTATTCTCGGAAAAAAAGGAAGAAAGAAAACCCTCTTTAATGGTGTCTTTTCATCATCCTTAATCAGTGTAATCCATAATAAACTTAAACTCTCAAATTCAGTACTATGAATGAAATTCGTCGCTGATTTCCATGTGTTTCTTGGGAATCTTTTAACAATTTGTTGACATTTTTGGAAATGGCTTGCTTGTGTTCATATTTTTTTTCCTTTTCTTGACAAATTCCAGAGGTGACCAATTTTCATCAGCATTTGATCACTGATTTAACTTTGAAAGAAAGTGAATTTGCAAATGTACTAAAAAGCCAACAGTTGACAAACAATTCATAAAAGTAAAACTATTTAGATTATTAAGAGGACAGTGATTAGCAACAAGTTAAATCACTATTTTTGATAGAGAAAATTAAAAACAAAAATATTGCGGGATACAGTTAGACGATGTTTGATAAATAGAAATCAATTTCCAGGATCCAGGCTCTTCGGATACATCAGACTGTGTCCTTGTTTTTGCCGATGTAAACTTGTTGCTGTTGTCTGCAGACTGGGCAGACTGATAAAACAAGAACAAATCCAGTCATGTATTAATAAGCCAGGCCTGGAGCAGGTCTTGTCTTGCTTGCTTCCACCTGCAGCAGAGCTCAGCCCGACGTTGTTCAGTTGATGGGATTTCCCTCCCTTCTAGACGCTTATTTGGTAGATACAGTATTTGATGAAGTAAAATAGAATAATAGTAAGATGTGGTCACATTCAACCCAGGATTGTCTTTATCACGATGGTCATCCTTAAGTTTTGATTGGGTCAAATTAAGAAAGCACGTTCAAATCCCGAGATAAGGGATCATGTATTGTGAAAACAGAAGTGTTCAAACAATTGTCTTTTGGGCACTGTTCCCGAAGTATCCTGTCGGACACGTATGCCCCCTGCCCCTCCTTCCTGGATTGATTTTTTCCTGTCTGTTTTTTCTCTTGGAAAAAAAAAATGATCTACCTGTTTACAATTAAAGATTAGAGAGTGCTGTAAACAGAGATTAAGGTCTTTTTGTTTGTTGAATTTAAAGAAATTGGGAGTACTCTCAGGGTTTCACTTGCGAGATGCTCTAAATAATTTATTCTCGCCTTTTCGTGCCGCCAGAGCTGAGCCATAAAGATTCAGGCTGTAGTTGATTTATAACCCATAAGCAAAATCCCTCTGAGGGACCACTTCAATCAAGTACAACACTGTGATTTCATTCAGATGCACTTGTGAGGTTAATCCTGTGTCCATCTGGCATTTAGATGAGACAGATCCTTTCCCAGCTTTACTTCCTGACCCTGTGGGCAACATCTTTGCTTGTATTTTCACATTTGTTAAGGGTAGTCTTCGCCTTCTGAAGGTGCCCTATGTGGCTCTGGGACTGGTCATCCTTGCGATCCAGTTTTCTGGTGCGGCATCACTCCAATTTTGATGGCTTGATTTCCCCGCTCCTCCAGTCTCCAAGCCCATGTCTTTGGGCAAGAACCCAAAGTTGCCTCTGATGGCCTGGCTTGCACCTTGCATGGCAACTCTGCTGCCATTGGTGTGAGCATGGAAATCCACTGTATCAACTCACACTATATGTAGGGTTGGAAGCACTATCTGTTGGGTTGTTTACCATTTATCATAACATAGTTGCATCCAGCTCGCTAAAACAAGATCAACAATAAGGTCATATGAGAAGTGTATCACATCTCCCTTGATGGGTCTTTCCTGAAACTGTATGATTCCTCAAGCCAGCTTGGACTCGGCTTGGACTGAGCACTGTGGCAACGAGTGGGAGAATTCCATGATTTTCATTTGCTTTAGTGGTTTTAACTTCCTGACACATTTTCAGTCCATCCAAATTCACAGGCAAGCATCTTTCGGGGCTCCCTTTGGATGGATCTGACAGCTTCAAATGTCCGGTGATTTTGATGCTGATGTTTGATTTCCATGGTTGTCAAAATGGAAAGAAAAGGGCTTTATCTCCATCATGTGGAATTGACTTCAAGAACGTGATCACTGGCACATCCAAATGTATCCAGAGTTCCAATTTCGGGTTCTGACACGATCCCAAAACCCAGCCCCGGTTATGCAAGATTCACATAATTCTCAGCAAATCGTCCCAGTCTACCCATAAAAACCCCATAGCTAATAAAGACTAAATACACTCTCAACCTCAGGGGAAAGTGTATGGCATGAAAACCCTAACCAGCATTATACACTCAACTCAGGCCATAATGACTGTTTTGCTGAATGTGTGAGGGACATTAAGAAGTTTACAACTCAAAAAATATTTCAGAGTGTGCTGACATTCGGCCCTAATGAGCCCAACCTGGCTGGCTGCCTGATGGTTACCAGCTAAAACTATTTCCAATCGCTGCCTCCTGATGATTCCCATGATTACCATGAAGATGATGAATACGTTAAGCATTAACAATGCCACATTATGGCATCAGATTAATAAACTGGACAACGAAATCCATCGGTATACTGCAGTCCCGAGGGGTTGATATTGTGACATGTAGATGCACAATTTGCTCCGGGATCAGTTAATCAAACCCAGAGAGAGAGAGATAGAATCAGTCAGTGTGAGCCAAGTCTTGACGTGAGACGGCCTCGGTTCCAAAGGGCTTCCCGACAACTTCCCAACGAGTCCTCCAAACCAAACAGCCATATAGGTCGTTTGTTCCAACCAAGTTATACAACATAAGCAGGTTTCCTTTGCGCCCCCATTACAAATCAATGTGGAAAATAATGTTTCATGATGTGTCAACACCATGGTTGAGGTCTGGTTAGGTTTAGGCACAAAAACACTTGGTAGGGGTTAGGGAAAGAGCAGGAATCGGGATCAAGTGAGCACTTCTGTTAAGGTTAGGGGAAAATCATGGTTTTTAATCACCGTGTTTTAACTCGCAGCTGGAAAACGGGAAATGAAATGCTGTCTCTTGCTGCAATGAACACAAAAACAGCCACTTGCTGCTGGCAACAGGGATTTAACACGAGTCTCCTGCCCTCTGTTTGTAGGAGCCGGTTACACCTGAATGAACATGGATATACTTGAACTTTGCTGTATCCACAAATAATCACGTAGTTTGATTTCACTGAATCGAGTCATCCGAAAAATGTTGTGACACCTTGTGGTCAAAATTCATATCGCTCTCACTCTCGTCTCACCCATCGGGAGGACCCACGGTGTGCCAAAGAATGATTCATATCATGCATTAACATCAAAATTTTGCTCGTACGACATCCCACTGCACCAAACTGTTGCCAGAAATAGCAGCCTCTTCATCGGATTCGGAGCAACTTTCATCCCCGCAGGGAAATTATTCTGTTAACCTCCAATTGCACAAGAGGAGCAGGGGTTGCCTCCTTGCAGATACAGTATTTGTCTCTTTTCCCAATCAACCATGGCCACATATTTCTGGTGTTGCACCATTGGATTCCCTGAATACATCACAAACCCAAACACTGTCTGACTGGATGAACAACATGTAGCTGAGCGATCTTTGTAGTTTAAGGCCATCAGCTGTCTCAAAATGATCAAAATAATGCTGACTAACAGCATTATGAAGAAGACATGTACTCAGTTCACAGTTTGTGAAGTCGATCCTTGTCTGAATATTCTTGAAATGGTCGGGATACAATTTTTAAATGGCTCTGAAAACAGCTTCAATAGCTGCTGTTTTCAACTTAGATCTTGATGCAATTTGTACTAAGCATCATGATTTTTGCAACACAACAAGCAGAGACCTTTTTAAAATGCTTATTTCCAAAAGTGAGTTCGGATCAGATCGAACTTCACTCTATATTTCATCTGCTTTCCAGAACCATCTCTGCCCCCTTGCCACTTTGCTCACAGGCTCCATGGATTGGTGTTTCCAATATTGTCACTGAGTTTCGACTTGATCTCATTCAGTATAATTACAATAAATAAACTCGATTGGCTTGTCTCAAGGTTCCATATTAACTTGGATATCAGTTAAAACATTTGAAACAACAGAAAAGCGGCAAGGATACGATTTGGAGAAATTAAAGGAACTGCTTCACCTATTTAGGATGAACCAGTGGATTCAAATTTCCCCCTGGAGAGCAAACCAGGAAATATGGTGGTTTAAAAAGTCCTTTAGCCAACAAAACCCAAGTCTTAGTTCCAGTTGATTTCAAACTACTCAACCCATGGATTTGTAGATTATTCTATATTCATAAATATATGTAGTTATATATTATATTCTTAAATTTCCCAAAATATTTTGACATGGAATCATGACCTAGATGACCAAGACCCTCCATAGACATGATCCATAAAGTACATTCTATTATATTCTATATTACATTTCTGCCAGAGGATACATCCCAGCCTTCACCATTATTCATTTAAATGGCAATATTCATTTCACCGATTGACTTTACACCCCAGTCATTTCGTATTTCAAGAAACCAAGCATGATTCTCACAAGATGATTCCTGGCAGCATGTTTGATTCGCACATTTGCTTGTTCCAAATGTTGTTTTTTCAGCTCTCTTTTTTATTGATTGTTGCAGTTAATGTGACACTATTTGAATTCAAAACTGTAGTTTTTATTTCTCCTTTTTTGCCTGTGTACTTTTCTATTCTAATGTGTGTGTGTCCATGTGTGTGTTATGAGGAGGCTGGCGGTATGGCTGAAGGCCCAGATGAGAAGCAGCAGGATGACATCAGGGGACAAACTGTACTCAAAACAATGTTCGTTTCCACATAAGTGGACAGCTGCTCTGGCCCCCGTCCTCACGACACTGACCCTTCACTGCCCATCATCATCACTGGAGTCACGGGGCCGTGAACAGAGTCCAGCCTGCCTTGACCTCTAGCAAACCATTTCACTGTGACTTCCTCATTCTGTCACTCTTTTTGTACCTGTTTCTTTGTCAGCTTCCTCAACCCCTCTCCATCGCAGCCTGCCTGTTTCTCTCTCTCCCGCTGTGTCGACTGCGACTGTTTGTCTTGGCAGGTGGGGGGGCCCTGGCGGTGGTTTGCTCCAATTGACAATGCACATTTTCCCCCCGTGTCGCTCTTTTCCTCTCATCCCTTCCTCAGCGGTCTATTCGTGGCCGATGACTCTGCATCCTCAGCAGCAGAGAGGCGTTGCTCTCCCACGGCGTCGCTCTAATTGTTATTCCATTTCCCCATTGCCACATCACTGCATTTGTATATGTATTCATCAGCTGCTGTGCTGAAATGTATGCGCAAGTCCATCTGTTTAAGGGTGTGTGTTTAAATTGATTTATTTTTTCATTTTTTTTTTACAAAGCATGTGGCATTTATCAACCCAAAATATCTTGATTTAGGAAAAAAAAAATGTCAGTCTCCTACACGAGGCAAGTGTTATGCAATTAACTGAACTTTTATTCTCAGTGCAGATGTCTTTGCATGATGTTTCAGTGTGTGCAGATGTGCGTGGGTGTGTGTTATGGTTAACTATCCATCGTTTGGGCATGTGCTCTCCATTATGCATTAATGGATGTCAGATAAGAATATGTCAAACGGATGAAGCGGGGCCCCGGAGACACCCTGGCTGCCCCACTGGGGGAGCCAGAGACTTGCTGTAGAGAGAAGAGCTCTGTTTTTCATCTCCCCCTTTTTCTCTTCCCACCAAGTCCTAGAAAAAAAAAGCCATTTCGTTTTGACGATAATTTTTATGATTTGTGGTGGTTCTTCCTCTCTGCCAGACTGGTGGGATTTGCTACACTGAACAATACAATGAGTTCCAGACTATTAGAAAATCATTTGAAAGTATTTGAATGTCAGTTTGCTGAACTTTTCTGTGGCTGGCAACTTGACTTGGCACTATTTGAGCTCTTTTAATGGTTTGAACCCCACCTAACCCACTGGTACTCGAAGCAGGTTAAAAGACATGTTTAAGAATATTTGACCTGGGTCTCTTACTCCCTCTGTCTCTTCTCATTTGTTTCCTCACACCTTTCTCTTCCCCTCTACAGTTCCTGTCTTCCTCCGGTCTCTACTCAAGTCGAAGGGAAACTTATAAAATGTGACAGTTTTTGTAAATGAGGGCTCTTAAAGACCGTGACCATGATAAAATGATGTCATGTTAAAAGAACATGTAACTAAAACCTTTATTTATAAAGTATAGGATGTTTGAAAATCAGGACGCCACAGTGCTTTACAAACACAGGGGACAGAAATGAAAGATATTATGTTGAAAAGACAATAACGGCATGAAGAACAGGACAAAATACATAAAAAAAAACCTAGGATCTAAATCAGGATGTTGTGAATGCTTGTCTTTGTCAGAGTAATCCCCTGCTAGAGCTAGTTTGTGTTGTGAGTTTTCACTGTTCCAAGGGATTAACAATATGTTGACCAAAAACCCCCATTCTTCCATTTTTGGCAGAGGTAACTTAATGTCAACAGGGGACTCTTCCTTGGTCCTCTCTGTATTATAAAATTTTCACTCACTATTCTCGACTATTTTCCCGACAACATCAGACTGCAGGCTGGCAACTGGCAGAAATCGATTTCTTTTGCATTTTCTTTTACCCTCATCAGGGTTCTTTCAACCCTCAAAGGTTTGTACATAAGCCTTCAGCCCGTAGGATCAGAGGGCTGACATGAGAGGATCAGCAATGCGAGGGGCGCTGGACCTGGTGTATTTTTATCTAGATGATATTTTCATAGGGTTTGCTAAGAAATTAAAATACTGTGAGTTTTGCCTGACCTTTTACCTCAATGCTTTTGTTTTTATTCTTTTAATTCGAATGAGATTTGGTCATAATACTCCACTTCTCCTCCACGAAAGACGAATAGCAAACAAGCAAGATGGCATTGACTTGATGATGGCTCAAGACCTCATGTCTTCTCCAGAGTCCCGGGGCTCCCAAGGGGCTTGGCTTGATCTACTGCAGTGTTCCTGCAGGTGCTTTATGAATATTAAAGCTTTTATTCCATCAGGTCAGCTATTTCCATGTAACTTTTAGTGCCAATCTCTATCACTCTCTAGCTTTCAAACTCTCTCTCCTTCTCAAAGTGCTTGTTCACGAGGGGAGGTTAGGTTTCTGTAAATCACGGTCTAAATGTAAAGTATCGTGAGACAATTGGTTGTGATTTGGCGCGATATGAGTAAAATCCTACTTGACTTAAATCTTCGATTGTGTGATGCAAGTATTCAATAAATTACTGAGATTGTAGTGGATAGATGAAAGAAATGTTAAGGGTTTTGGAGGTAGTGCCCACACGTAGATACAGGACTCCAGGCAGCCAAGGTAGGGGGGACGCAGGGCAGGAACAGGCAACTAGACAGAAAGCACTAGCATACACCGACGGGGAGGGGCCTGGTTGGGGATGGGTGGCCAGGCTCTCGCATACACTGAAGTGGCTGCCCGGTAAGGTGCACGGGTTTTCACTGCCGGGGGAAAAGGCCGGGGAAAAGGAGCGAATGGGAAAGACAGAGGGAAACCTGGCAACAAGTGAGGCTCAAAAATTCTGGTTTTTGAGCTCCAGCTGATTGCCAGGAACCAGTACCAGCCATGTGCTACCAATCACATGGCAATCCTTGACAGGTAAACACTTGTCAAGCGCATGTCCACTGTGACCCCAACCCTGACAAGGAAGACATTTTTGGCAAACAGGTAACAGATTAACAGGTAAGAAATGGTACATTTCTTACCTGTTAACCTGGTAATCCATGGCCTTTATAAAGTTCATAGATTCCAAAATTAAAATCAAAGCTTGTGGACTTTAGATTGGAGTCAAAACTTCAGCCAATTGAAAATCAGTCAGGTTTCTTATGTAGTTGCTGCCTGGAATTCCTGGTTCAACAATGTAACATACTGGATTACACTGTTTAGGTGATCGTTTTGCATATCGTACTTGAATAGGACTCGCCTCTTTCTCCGAAGTCCCATGTTTGTTGAACTCAACCACCCCAACACACCCATTACCGTAGAGCTGTTTGTGCTTTAAGAAGAGCGTCACCCACATGTGACATTGTTCAACCAGGATATTTGTGTAACCGCTATGAAAAAAAAAACAAACCCTCAATCGAACTTACTTGTATCATAATCGTTTCCATGGTGCCATTGCATAATTTTACCTCCATCATGTGGTGTATATGGTGTTAAGAGGGTGCAGCCATTTCATGATATGAACAGTGCGACTGGCCCGGATTTCAAACAGATGAATATGAAAACAGAAAAATAAGAGGGACACCATTCTAAAGCCATTTGTCAACCAGACTGACCAGCCAAATGGTTTTTATAAACAGGATAATTTTGGTTATTAAATGCAGCACTTAAAGCAACAACATGCTGCAATTGTAGCTCAAACTAACAATTCAGAAACATGATTTTGACCATAAACCAACAGCGACTGCTTCCTGTGAGCTTTAAGTGATTGAACAAACCTCCTGCTGGACTGCAACCACATCTTTCAGGCAGTCCTGCAAGGAGCTAGCATGGAACTGCTACTGCAAAACAACACTGATGGAGGAAACCCAGACAAGAAAAGAGGCTAGTTGCTTAACTCATGTGAGGCTAGCCACGAGCAACAATGACAATGTCGACCGAATTGCAACAAGATGTAATTTGTGATTTAAGGAAGGACTACCTCTGCTCTGTAAGTTTGACAGAAAAGATAAATGTCCATCCATTTGTTCGCCTTACTTTGCTGCCTTCCCCACTCTGTCTCCCACTCGCCTTTCCTGGATATACTCTCATTTTTTCCAGATGGTCTTTTTAGACTTAAGTCATTGTGCTTGGACAGCAGAAAGCCAGGTCTGCAGGGGATTCTGGGACATAAAATTGTCCCCTTTGGATGCAGAGCCACCCATTGGAAATTAATTGGAATCCTGGGTTCTCTGAGCTCTTCCAAGCCAGCACTACCAGCCAGGCCACCAGGCCAATGAAATGAGTACCAAGCATAGTTAACTTTGCCTTCACTGCCTTTTTGCTTTACTGCTCTGCCTACACTCCCAACCCCTAACCCCATATATCTGACCATGCCAGAACTTGATTTCCAAATGTGAGACACTTAATCTGTCTCTATTGGTACTTGGTTTAGTGGTTAAGGTATTCATTTTTTTTATTTTATCAGTTGTGTATGGTATTATGTTGCAGCCATGAAGATGTGTCAGAAATCAGTTTCTCTCCACATCCTTTGTTTTTTTATTTTCTACATTTTTTTTTACCTCCACTCCACTCACAAACCCATCACAGTCTGGTTCTCATTGCCACTCTCTGTTGTAGCGCCAAGATCGGAAGAGCACACGTCTGAACTCCA
>CAAKHD010006122.1:56550-109577 GCA_901007705.1 Fistularia tabacaria
TGATGGAACGATGGAGAGGAACAGATGAGCCCGACATCTGGAGCCACATGTGTGACCTTCATCCCCCTGGGCCGGGTCATGTGACCCAGCTGGTTCTGGACCAGAGACTCAGACACACACACAAACACACACACACACACACACACACACACACACACACACACACACACACACACACACACACACACACACACACACACACACACACCACTCCCTTGCTGATAACACCTTCTTTTACGGTGTGCCCCAGGGTATTTTACAGTAAGGGATTGGTCTTTCTGTGATTTACGAGGCCTCGGGTTGTGCGTGGCAATTAAGCATAACACATTCTTTTTTCATTTACATAACCAAACCTCAGACATAATGAAGTGGTTGGTACTGATGAAGACTGAGCTGATTCATTGCTGTAAGCAATCTCATCACACTATAAAGCAGGGTTTCGTGTATATCATTATGGGAGTGAGCAGCATTGAAAAAAACAACTTTGTCTGACAAGGGGAAAGTTGTATTGTATTTAATACATGGAAGTTTAGGATTAAAAACCATTCAATGACAGAAAAAATGTAAATGGTCTAATGTGAGGCTTCACGCAAGCAAACATTCACCGATGGAGGCAGAGCTGCCATGGAAGGCGCTTAACAGGCCATTGGGAGCAACTTGGGAATCAGTGTCCTATCAAAGGTCACTTCAGCCTACAGACAGGGGGAAACCGGATTTGGACCATGAACCTTCTAAGTGGAAACGTGCCTGCTCTACCAACTGAGCCAAAGCTATTCAGTCGTCTGAAGATTAGTTGTATTTTCTTTGTCTGTTCCCAAAACTGCAAAGAGGAACCTGATGATGGATGTCTACAGAGGTACTCCGTATTCCAGGTTATGGTGAATCCTTGTCAAAGCTTATCTTGGCAATTGGACTTGATTCTTTTCCTCAAAGATGTTTCACCTCTCATTCACGAGGGTTCTTCAGTTCATGTACTTCTCTCTTCAAGAGAAGAAGTCAAATCCGGTCGCAATGATAAGATTTAGCAAAGACATGTGGGGCATATAATTGGGACAAGGAGTCAGCCTTCAACATTTTTTGGCTGATCTTTCTGAGTTCGGTGGAGAGCTGGATGTGCGGCATGCTCAGGAAGCTGAATATAGGATTCACAAGGCAGAGGACTGGAGGAAAAATGGCCTGAGATTACTGCGTCGTAGTTTATTGTTCAACATGCCTATCACTATTTGAGAAAAAAAAATTGAGTTGTTCGTCATTGGCTGTCATCCAAAACAGAGGTAAAATTTAATATCTTGGTATATTTGACATGTGGCTGTGAGTACATTATCGATCTGTGGCAACATGATCATGACATGTTTTCTATGATTATCTATTATCTATTCATTATTTCTATATGTTCTGCGGCAAAAGACTTACAGTTTCAGTTCATCGAATATTGTATCCTACCCTCCAAACTGTTTGGGTTTTGCATGTAAAATTAAGGTGTCAGTTTTTATCAGGTACTCATACATTGGGATCAATGGTTTCAAAGTGGATTTCACATCGACACACCCACACTGATGGCGGCAGAGCTGCCACGCAAGGCAATAACCAGACCAGCGGGAGAAACTGGGGGGGTTCAGTGTCTCGTCCAAGGACACTTCGGCATGCAGGCATGAGGTGCCTGGGATCAAACCGCTGTTCTTGCGATGGGAGGGGTGCCTGCTCTACCAATTTATCCACAGCCGCCCCCGGAAAATAATTACCCAATGCTCCAGAGAGCAGTAAAAGTTACAACCCAGCCCCTTGACCCACAAAGTTTCAGCAAATAAAGAACTTAATAAAACCCCCTATACTGTAGACATATCTCAATGATAATATCTATCGCAGTCAGATAAAACACGAGCTTCAAAATATCAAGAGGAAGTAAAAGTATGGGGTTTAAAGAAGATCCAGCAACAACCATCTTATTTTTTTTTCTGTAGTTCTGAGATGGATGAGGTTGGCTACCTGCTGAGAAGTCGCGCCCTTTAGCCTGCAGCTCTTCATGCAACAGCTCCATCTGGTTACTCCCTCTTGTTTTATCAATTCCTGCCATATTTAAAACCTACCCACCATAAAAAATACAGAAAATGAGCATTGTGTGTTGATGCAGGGAAGTCAGTATTACTTTATAGACAGCAATATTGCATTTACTGTGAGTGCCTCATTTAGATCGTGCAGGAGGACTGCTTTCGATAACTACTTTGCATTAACAGTGTGTAGCTAGTTTACAAGCTTCTATAATGATTGTTGTCCATGAAAATGATACATAGGCCTATTGACTCAATCACCATTGTGTCATCTTTTGTCAGTAGAGTGACAATTAAAAAGTTTTTGGATGATAATATAGATTTTATAGATGAAAAAAGGAACACTTTTCAAGTACCGTCATTCATTTGTAACAACCAACATTTTTGTGGAGTTGTTTTAAGGACTTTTCATTGTTTCCAGGGATGACAGCTTTCTAGCAAACATCCTATAACTTGGTTCAAACATTCAATTACCTGCTTGAGAGAAACAGCATTTTAACTGTTTAACATGTGACTGTCGGCCAAGTTTCCAATTCCTGAGCTTTATTACCTGCTGACCATCTGCACCGCGGAGACTGAATTAAATGTGTCTCGTTTAAGTGCTTATCAAATTAAAAGAAATCTCTATACATATGGCCAAAATGTCTCTGCAAGTGATATTAAAAGTCTGAACAGAATTCCAGCAAATTTCTTAACATACAGTATTCATAAAATTTAATAACATTTCAGTAGCTGGATCACTATCACACTTAACTAATCATGATGCCTTGCCATGTATTTCAGCCATATAAAGTTATATGAAGAGATAAAGAGAAGTAGGACAGTTTGTGTTCCCCTCAATACTGAAAAAAACCTTTTAGTTCTAGTCAAATGAAATGCTTTAACAAAGAGGCTTGCTATTTTTTTCAAGGTCCATTAAAATCTGCTTTGGTTGAACACTTCTCCCGCTATCAACTTTTAGATTTTTAGGGAATTTTCCCTGATGTCCGCATCCTGCTCTGCAAGAGCAGTTGTTTGTCAGCAGACCCCCCAGCCCTGTCATAACGGGGCTCTATCTAACACACAATTAGGGTCAGATCTTATCATCGCCCAGCCCTCCACCCCCACCTCCAAATCACTCCAACCTTCTTTCATCTCCTCTACAAGAATGCTTGTTTATCTTTCAGCCTCTCCGAATAGATCGGGCGGGGAACAAAGATGCTATTCTGCGTATGTCTGTCCGCGTGACACAGAGCATATATGCGCGTAGTCATAGGAACCCGTTTTGGAATTGAATTTTAAAAAAAGTGTCTGTGAAACTACTCGCGACTTTACAGATGAGGGATTTTTGGCAGGGTCGAAATGAGATAAGCCGCTCTCATACATGCACTCCAACTTATCTAGACATTCCTTGGAACAGCTGTATGTGAAAACGCAAATGTCTGATTCAGACATACCGGACATGAAACAGACTTTATCCAGTCAGCTCCAGTAGAAAGTCTGTGCAATGTCCCACTGAGGCCATGTGTGACGAGAGCAGGTCATTCAGAATTCAAAACGGCTGAATGGACGTTTTGCTGAAGTGTCGATCATGCGACTGTAGAAAAAAAGGAATAGTACCATACGAAGATAAAGATTAAGGGTTATTAAGATGAACTGTGTATGGGAATGAAACTGTGAGTGAAATAGTGAAATTGAGGAACTAACAAAGTTAGACAAATTCAAGGACCAATGGCACACATGATTGGTATTTATCAATCACGAAGTAGGTGTGTGGTTGTCATGCCTTTTGTATTCCGCCTCCAACACACGCCACCAGGACTCGACATCCAGCAATGAGCGTCTGGCCTTGAATTATGCCGTTTGGGCGAGTGCGGCCGCGTAATCTGAGCTGCGAGACCACCTTTCAAAGCCCAAATGGCCAAAATCTGAACACAAACCAGGCTCATTATGTTACACTTGCCAGGACCTCAAAATGAGCTATAAATACCTCGAGTGTTGCATATCAAACTGAAATGTGGTGCCGTCTTTGAAAGCAAATATACATTTAGATTATCAACGTCGTTACTTAGATGATAGACTGTACAGTGTCATACTTAATATTCTGCATAACCAACTTTTTGTCTTTGCATAAGTAATTACACAGGAAATTCTGTGTTTTGCATGTTTTTTATGTTTTATATCCTTATTGGTTCCTCGCTTTAATAAAAAACAATTGCACTTAATTATAAAACTATTGAAGATTGTAGCGAATTAATAGGAAACAAACATACTTTTAATGGCACCTTTAAGGTTTATTTTTTGAGAATAAAAGCTCATCTTTGGTTTACCATAATTCTGTTCGGAGACATCTCATGACTGCTCTGAAGAGAACAGCTGACGATGAGGGAAAGAGTTTTGTGCTACAGGAGAGAGACGACTGATTGAGGGGAACAGACTGCACCTGGAATTTACATGATGTAGTGTTTTTGAATAAAGCTCAAATAGCTACGAAGGATCTGTCAAGGAGCACCAGCTGGAAGACAGTCACATCTGCCTGAAATGGCCTGAAAACACACGGAGGAAAAGTGATTAAATGCAAGGTGCGGGACCAGAGACCTTGCATTAATCAGTACTTTTTATGAAGTCAGTCAAGTTGGTTTGAGCGAAGTCCAGCAACCAGAGCCAAAACCAAATTGCAGTATATCAGCCACCTTCTATTTAAGAAGGTAACTCATCCATGGAAGTACAGCGTAGAGCCCATCCAGCAGAAGGACAGTATATACGACTACTGAGCAGAAAACTATGAAGTATCATCGCACAAACACATGACTATTGCTGTCATGTAATTTCATGGCAGCGGTGATGTTTGCAGGACTTTCCCAGAAGCTATGAAGCTGTCACGACGCTTCGTAATGTCTTGTGTGAGTAAAAAGGCCCAAACGGCCAACGGCGCTGATGTGTGAGGCCTCCAAAGTGTCGCAAATAACATCTATGAATGGTCGGCTGACAATGGATGGTTGCCTCAGCTCGAGCGAGAGCGCGCGTTTCTCCACTTCAGTGTGGTAAACCTTCCAGATGCAAACAGGATAATGAGACCACTCCAATGATTACAGTTACAAAGGACTCACATAGTGTCCTATAAATGGATCTGCTGCACAAGCTGATTTTTTCATGTAATGTCTCACCAGCCAAGAGCTGGCTGGCTCATTTAGGGCAATAAAGGCAAACGCCAACGGTGCCGTGGCGTCCAGAGAAAAAAAATCACCTTCAATATAGTTATATCAAAACGAGTTACATATTTTTGGAGTCGCGCAGTCATGAATATAACACATGACTACAGTATGGCTCTTGCCATTTAACAATAATTTTCCTTTAAATTTGATCATTTCAAACCTCTGGCTTACATATTTTCCATCTGGCAACAAGTAAGCAGAATTGAATCAAGATAATTTGACTTCACTTTTATAGGACCTTTTTTTTTATATGCAGTCAATTATTGACAGTCACATTTCCATAGTCCTGCGCTGATCTGAATCTGAAAAAGTTGGCAAAAGTTAACAGCCTACATAGAAATTCTTCTTGTGGCCCAGGGTTACTGAGTGATGCACAGGAAAGGACATTGATTTTAAAGTGTCATTTACAGAGGCTTTCTGACATTCATTTGCCATCTTGGTTTTCTCCATAAACAACACAAAATACCATTTTCACATCCGGACTCCAACGGACAGTAGGTGTGTTTGGCCCCGCACAATGCTGTCACTGTGGAAGTCGATAACTTAAGAGTATGAAATGGTGGTTTTCAAACACCAAAAGGTCGGTGTCTTGTAAGCACATCTTGGACCTTGGACAACATATGAAAACAAAATAAAAATCACAGAAATTCTCAAAGCAGGTAGTCTGCATTTTGCACTTGATCAGATCACCTTGAACATAGGTGAATGTCAGTCCCGTGTGCCCTCTGTGCATTCACCCTTCCTGTATGCATGTGTTTTTACACGCAGGCCTGGATATCAGGTAGGCCCTGTCATTTCCATGCGTAGGGGAGGATGGCTGGATGTTTGGATGGAGGGTGTGCTGATGGAGGAGAGACTGAGGGAGTGGGGAGGAGGGTCCCGGAGGGGGGGTGATGAGGTAAAATAAGAAACAGCTGTCCTCTCTTAGCCGAGGGCTCAGTCAGGGTGAGGAGGGAAAGACGGCGTCACAGCAGGCACTGGATGAATTGCAGTATTAATGTACGTGTGAAATACTGCAGGATATTCGTGAAGCATATTCATGGATTCAGTGCTTTTCTAATGCATCTTGCAAATACTGTGATCTGCTATATTCTTACATTCATATATAAATATATATATTTATATATATTAACAATCATTGGATTTCTCAACTATTCAGGGATCACAGGGCTGATTCCATCTTATTTCATGTTATGTCTCGCTGTTGAATTGGTGTCAATTTTGGGTCTACGACATATTCATGAAACAACCACCCTTGGTCGCTCTGCAGAGGTGAAATTACAGGAGCCGTGGAGGACGCCCACCCGGTGAGGCTAGTTGTCATCTGCAGACATGGAAAACAGGGAGGCTTCATGTGAAGGAAATGTCTAGAATTTCAAGTATATAAATCAAGAGATTCATTTATTTGCATTTAATGGGTAGTGCACAGAAACTACCATTTGAAATGTAGATGAGGGGTTTCAAATATAGACAATAAGGAGGTAACATGGCTGCGTGCAGTGAAATATCTACATGTGCTTTTGAGAAAAGAAAGAAAGGTTGCAATCTTTTGGTTGTTCATATAAGAATAAAATCCAACCGTGAATTTAAGCAGAGAACTTTGGACCATGGTTAACTGGGTGGCTGGAAAAAAAAGAGAAAAAAGAAATATCGTCACTGTGTGAGTGTCACGTTGTACAATAATCCATGTACTGAAAACAAAGAGCTATATTTATCAAACTCACACGAGGAGAACCAAACAACTGATGTGCTGTCAAACTAAAGCAAGTTTGGGATTACCCATTTCCTGACTCTTGAATGTTAAAAATACATTTGCAATACTCTTACAATATTACGTATTATCAATAATTCCTCACAGCTCAACACATGGTCATGATACTCGGGATCTTCTTTTCATTTCGCCATTGCAAAATTTGGCTCGCCAAAGCATTCCTTTCTTCAAATGGTAATTTTTCTTTTTTCGTGCACAAAAATATCTATAACAACGTTTATATTTGTCGAAGTTAAAAGACTTTATTTTCCCATAGGTCTTATTTCATTTTGGCAAGCGTTAAAACTTCGTAAGAGACCTGCGGAAATCTTGGAACCCAGTGGAAACCACCTCTTGTAAAGAAATTAGACGGGGTCCTGACAAACCCCGGGGTAAGCCAAGTCCTTGATGCATTCAAATGACTACATCAGCTGTCTGTTTTCACAGATCTTTTTCTTGGTTGGGATTCAATCCTCTCTGCCTTATTTCAGTGCTTGTACTTTTCCTGTGCAGCGTAAGGGATGTTCAGAGGTGCACTGGCCCTTTGCAAATTCTGGAAAGTCCAAAAAGGCCATCTATCCGATACTCATCATCCCACGCCACAATTTATCAGTGGACAGAGAACACAGGAAATAGAAATTAAATGAAATATGTCGACAACATCAATGAAGTAGAAGCTAGTGATCCTAAATCAACTGTAACATGGAGGAAATCAATATTTTCAACTGTTTTGTTGTATTTACTGAATTGACATGAAACAAGACAAAATGAAAACCAAACCATGGGCTGGACATGTCATATTGCGTTGTAAAGGATCTTTTACTTGATAATAAGGTGCCACAAAACTGCATTTGCCGTACAAACTGTGACACCTTATGATTACAACGCTTCTGCCACACAGCAGGAAGGTTCCTGGTTTGATTCCGTTGATGGACATTTCTGTCTTGAGGTTGCATGCTCTTCCCGTGTCTGCATGGGTTTCTTTTGTGTTCTTTGGTTTTCTCCAACAGTCCCAAAACATGCAGAAGGGTCATTGGAGACCCTAAATTGTCAGACGTATGAATACGATTGAATTGTTGTATGTCTATATATTTGGGTCTGTGATCAACTGGTGACTGGTCCAGGGTGAACCCCACGTCTCGCCCAAATACACTGGGGAAAGACTCCAACATCCCTGTGACACTGAGTGCAGGAAAAAGGAGTATTGAAAATGAATGAATGAATATTCAACCTTGGGTCAAATGGTACAAGCCTCAATGTCAAGAACTACATAGTTTTTCAGCCACTTTAACTTATCATGGATGAACCATGAGCAGAAGGCAGCTACTTAAGAGCACCAGGGGAGCGGTTAGGTGTTCAGTGTCTTGCTTAACAACACTTTGATGGGCTCGGAGGAGCCGGGAATTGTATTAGACCATTGACTTTGCAGTTTGACTCATTGAAGGGATCCTGGAATATCCAATCCAGTAACTATATCCATGTTTGAACAAATAAAAAATTAAAATTTTGATTTCATTGAACATGGCAAAGTTCAAGTCGCGAGTCTAAATACAGGCCAGATGTGGTCAACTGTCACAGTTTGATTCTGCAGTCCTCATGTGAATGAGACAAAATAGACAGCTATGTTAAAAAAATTGGTAGAGTCGTGGTTAAATTGTTTAAAGATGGGAAATATAAGGTGGTGATACAAACAGATATGTGTATGGATCAGTCAGCTAATTTGGTATCTGTGATTCGGCTCTAAAAAAAGCTGCTACGTGATCAATTCTAGCCGGGGGTGGCTGGAGGAACTTCTCCACTGTTTCTCCGCTGACCATAGATGGTGCAGGAAAAACAACCAACCTCCTAGTATTTCAGGAAAAAAAACACAACACCCTATTTGACATTTCCATCATAAGGCCATTGCTTTTTATTCATTTTTGATAGATGACGGCGGTGATTTCACGTAAAAAAAAAAGACAATCATGTAGCTGCGAAGCTTTGAGGCAGAGATCTATGCTTTCACACTCAATGAATCACCCCACGACTCCTCTGGGGACCATGGACCACTGATTAAGAGCTGCTATGTTAGAACGGAGATTATGTATGGTTGTGCAGTGAGGTTCTTGGATAGAGAGCAGAGAGAGAGGGAGAATTGTGGGGTGACCCTTAACCCCTCACAAATCATACAGGAGTGTGAGTTTGGTCCATTAGTGGTCAATCTGTGGCTATAACTCAAGGTTCAGCCAGCCCCCCCCCACCCCCAACTCCTCATCTTGATTCTTAGTGTCCCACACCTTAACCCCTTCCATCTCTCCCACTCATCTGCCGAATCTGCCCTGTACGCAACCCTATAATTTGGCCGAAAGATTTGGCTGTGTTATTTTTTATTGAATTCTAAATGACACTGCCAAGATTGCAGCAAAGTAAGGGAGAGCTCGTGGGGTGGGGGTGGGGGGTTGGGATGATGCAGCTGGTACCAGGGTGGGAGGTAGGGGAGGTCAGCGGCTGTCTTTTTTACGCAGCGCTGGGGAAAACACAGGGCAACAATCATCACATTTATAGACGGCTTGCCTCTCACTGCGGGGTCCTGGCAAACCCTGCCAGATTTGAAGCCAGCCAGCGCTTGAGTGGCTACATATAAAGGGATTTCATCCATGGGGAGTTGTAAAGGCTCTCTGTCGTATATTCTGTTTGTGTGTGTGAGAAGGAGAGGAAGTGTATGTGAACATGTACCTGTGTTGTGTGTACCCACTGGAGTATGTATAAGCGTATGAATAATTGCTTTTGCACATCAGCCACGATGTTGGTGTGTTCATTTGTGTGATGTGCTCGACCTATCATGCAACAGTATGACCTCGCTCATAACTCAAATCCTCACTAACCAGGCCTTCACGTCCCTTTTATGATTTTTCACTGAATCACATCGACTAATTTATTCCGCAACGGTTGTGTTTTTGTTGCTGTTGCTAAGCAGTGACTCTATGATTGGTGATTATGAATGGAGGCCTATTTGGCTCCTCTCAAGGTCGACGCAGTGACGTCAAACACAAGGCTGTTATTCATCCTTCCTCTCAATCAGTAACATCAGATTCACAATATACCACTAGTGTTTGTGAATGCCCGTGTGTGTTTATTTATGTATGCGATTGTTATCATTTCAAGGGCTTAGGGTTCAGTAATGTCGAACTCCCACCCAAAACAAGGTTCCAATAAAAGTGTCTTCATGCGTCATGTGTGACAATTTGATGCCTGGCTGCCGTAGAGTACTAGGGGTGTATGTGTTTTAGCGCACACTGCTTGGAAATTAAATGCCATTGTACGATTTATTTGGCTTTTCACCTTAGAAGCAATGAAAGTCCAATTGTACATAACTATGACAGAGACAAGAGAGAGCAGCACAACGCATGGTTTCTTTCCACTATGTCAAAAACAAGGAGGTAAAGTTTAATAGCGGATAAACAGTGCATACATCTGCTCTCACATGAACTACAAATGCCCTGTCAGACTGTTCACAGGCTAACTGAGCGTCAAAGTTCTAGAGCAAATCTACATGTATGGCGTGTCGATAGAGGCTAACGAAAACCATTACAGCGGGTAGCGCATCCACTCAGTATTACTTTCACACTTTGCTGGACAGGAAAAGGTAAAAGGGGGTGTGAGCATTTGCAGGAAAGCTGGGGCGAGTCGCAATTCTAAAAAATGGAAATGACATCAGGTGTGTAACTCGGCCAGCATTGCAAAGTAATATTACATCTATTAGCATAGAGCCACTCACGCCACAAGTGCAACAAAATGTACAATAAATCAATAAGAAGGGACAGTGTTATGATAAATCGCATGACAATGAGCTATCAGCATACAATGAAATAATCATGTGCTAACAGAGATAATGCATATTGAAATAAATGTAATATATTCTCTGCTTTTTATTGATCAACTGGATTGATGGTTGGTCAAGTGCCTAGAAAGTGAATCCTCATTGCTGTATAGCAGATCCCAAACTAAAGAAACCTCCCCCATCCGGTTATACAGTAAATTCACAGACATAAAAGAAGAAATAAACCCATTCCCTTAAAACCTCATTATTTCTTACCTTTTTTTTCCGTTTTCCTACCTATAAAACTGATTAGAATATCTCATGTTCACATTAGACGTGTCAGACTTTCCCCCCAAGATTCAAACTGCCTCCAAATGCCCGTTATTTCTCCTTCTGTTCATCTGCTTCCAATAGTGGTCGGTTTCAAAGTGTGTGTTTTTAGGGAAGAAAAGGTTGAATAGGAGCAGCAGCTGAAACGGATGTGTTTGAGGCAGGGGATGGACCGAGGTGTTGCACAATACAAGTCATTTTTTTCTTGTGCGTGTCTCGTGTAATACTTGATGGTTGATTTTTGAAAACATAATTACAGAACTAAAAATGAATTTTAACTTTTCATGGTGATTTTCATTGAATAAGACCTTTATCTCCACCGTGTTGAATTACATATCTCTGAACAGAAACCATGACTCATCTAAAGTGGGACCAGGAAAGTGTGCTCTGCATCTCTTTTTTTATTTTATTATTTCTTTTATTAGATTCAGCCCAAACTTTCACTTGCAATAACACAAATATGGATTCATTATTAAAGGTAAAGTTGGCTGGAAACGCCTGGCCAATATGTGGGCGGATTTAGGAAACTCACTTGATCTCCCATGGTGCAATCCTGTGCTAGTTAAAAAATGTAAAAAAAAAATGTGCAGACTTTCAGGCACAACACTGATCGTGAGATCAGATATATTTCTCACCATTCTAACTGCATTTTTTTGGGTGCATTGTCTTTGTGTCTCTGCATCTCTGCATCTCGCAATTTCAGTTCCCAGGACCATGAGACCACACCTACGGCCCACAGCTGTCTGTAGCGTAACCTCCCATATGGTCTTCCAGTGATCCTCTGACTAATCCTCCTGCAATGATATTTTGATCACTGAAGACACCCCCCTCCCCCCAAAAAATAAAAAGAAATGAAGATAATAACTGTGAACATGACAGCTTTAACTTGTGCCTTGCCTATAAAAACAAATATTTCTCACGTTCATTCACTTTTCCTGCAAGTACAACCCCCCCCCATTAAGGATCGTTTTGTAAGCATTGATTCAGTACAATCAAAGGTTGAAAAAGGCGTATTTACTTGCTTGCATGTAAGACGTGTCTATCCAGATGATTAATCAGATTTATTGGAGAAAAGAAAAAATACATCAATGACTCAGGAAAAAGGGATGTGTTGTGGTACCTCTACAGTGTACCTTATTCCAATCCTGAGCTGATAAAATCATTGTGGCATTCCAGAGGAACCCTCTTGGACACAATGAGCCAAACCATATCAGCTGGCGGAAAAAATTAATCAATCGGTACACACCCTCATATGTTTTCAAAAGACAACTGAAAAGTTCCACATTGACAATGACTGCCTGATATCCCAGTATCTAGGGTTCTAATTTTCCCCAATGCAATATTCTGTTAATATACATTATCCCAAGTCAGAGGTTAGGGTTCCCTCGCTGAGGACCAATGGACTCCAGGTGAACATAAAATTGTTGAAACTATTATTTCAAATACATGCAAAGACTTACAAATTAGGGAAAGGGTGTGATTGTCAAGTCAGATTTTATTTATATAGTACCATATCATGGGTGTGTGAAAGACTTCCCATGTAGAGATGGTCAGGACCACACTCTTTAAAACAACTTGGCAATGCAATCAATTGGCGATGAGTCCAGGGTGAACCCTGCCTCTTGCCAGATGACAACTGGGAAAAGCTTCAGCGGCCCCCAAGATCCTGAGTACAGGATCAGCGGAACAGAAAACGAATGACTGAATATACAGCCTTGAGTCAAATTGTACATGCCTCAATGTTAAGCACTACTCAGTTATCCAGCCACTTAATAGAAGCTGTAGGAACGCTCCACCATGCCAACGAAACCAATATTCATGAAAGAATTAATGACAGTAGATCAGGCCCCGGAACCTGGGAACCTGTGACATGAGAGAGCCCAGGGACTGAGTGGAAGACATGAGGTTACTATCATGCATGGATTAAGGGGTCTTAAGTGCAGACAGGGAAGGAAGAGTGGGAGGAATGAGAGAACATTTTAAGGTCTTAAACTTGAGTGGAAGGTGAAACTCTTAATTTTAGTCGTCTTTTAACATTCTGGAACTCAGGAAAAAATTAAGAGACCTTGAAGGGTCGGTGTGAGGGAAAGAGGCTTCTTCAGTAACTCAGCCAAGCGGATTATGGTTCTCTTTCTCGTTATGATCGTATGCGCACCCCAGATCATGCATTATTTTTATTTTGCTGTCGTCAACTGATGAAAAGCTCGAGTGCAGCAGATCTGTGAGAACAGCCTGAGCCTCGTGGAGGCTAATCTGTTTCATGTCTTTTTTTTTTTTTTCTTTATCTAAGAAAATGCATATTGCAAAAAATCTCATTTATGTCCAACAGCAGGTGAAAGATAGCCGTCTGTCCCTTAGATGCATTCGCAATAATCAATGAAATGCTTCAGGAAAAGCTTAGAATGTGGGTTATTACGTTCAACCTGACAGATAAAATATTCTTTGAAAACATTTGAAAAGTGGATCCGCAGCCTCAAACTCGATGCTGCGTCCTTCCCATGCCATCGCGCCATCCCCGGGAGACGTGTGACCTCCGCACGGCTCTGAGTCCTGGGGGAGTGGACGGGACCCGGTCTGTGGCAGACACTCTGTGATTGCCAATAAAGCAGCGCAATGATTTACTTGGGGCCATCGCTGCCAAAAATAAGCAAAATAGAGTTAAACTTGTCCTTGGCAAAGCGAGATGTCTGATTCCCGATTGTGTCTTGGCCAAGAACATCTCTCCCCTTGCCTCCAGTAAACACAGACACACACGCCAGTCCCTGATGGCTGTGTATGCGTGTGTCCGTGCATGCATGCTTGTATAAGTGTTCCCTCAGACCCAACATGTGTTGTGGCTCATCAAGCCAGAACATGGAAACTGTGAGTGGCTGCAGATGTTGAGGAGGGGTGATTTTCTCTTTTCTTTTCTTTTTTTTTTTTCTTTTTCTTTTCGTGTCCTGCCGTTTGGGTTTATCATGCTCACACTCCATCGAGACACCCCGGTCATATCTCACAATCACTGTGGAGTCTTAGAGGAGGATCTAACGGTCTTCATAGTTCTTACTGTCCACTGCCTCCCTTCTGTAGACAGCAAAAAACATCCAGGGCCTCCCATCTGTAGACAGCGAAAAGAAATAAGAAAAAAACCCACAGCGACGCTGCAATCTGCACCTGAACTGAAAGAGTGGACTTTAAGTGTCGAGAGGTGATTAAATAAAATCTTTGCAATACAGTCTACTCTGTCCGATTTGAGTTTGAAACACAAATCAAGGAATTAACAGAGAGGAAGCTGATGAGTGAACAGCCCAGACAATGACATCCATTGATAATATAATCAACAGGCATGCAGTCTATCGGCTATCGTGACTAATCCTGAAATTTGACAGTGGACACTAGGGAATCCACGCGTCTTACCCTCACAGTAATCGTGTTGGCATCCGGATGTGCCGGCGGACAGACCGCTGCGCACAGAGCATTATTCAGACAAGCGGCGTGGGAGAAAAATCCCAACCTTGGAGACCATACATTAAGCCCGGGGTGTTAGCTGTCTCTCACCATTGTCGTCACACTGAAGGGGATTCTCACACCGCCTCCCCTCCGACTCCCCAAACACCTGTCTGTATGTGTTAAGACTGCGGTCAGGCCAGTCAAGGGGAGCTCTTGGGGCGGTGTTGCTTCACACAGGTCAGAGGTTGACCTCAGTGGAAATGCATGAGCACCTTTGTATTGAGCGAACAGTTGCTGCGTTTGCGATGTGTGAAATCTTCCCTAGCCTCTTAAAAAAAAATAGATTCCTTGTGAATAAATCATTAGACTCCTTCGAGTTTTTTATTTCACTCAGCTGCAGCCTGAAATTTATTTTGGATGTACCGACTGCAGGCCAAATATCTGCGAAAATATTCTGTCATGTGCACTCATGGGAAGGTCCTCGCGAGGTTTCCAGTTTCTTGTCATTTCCTGTGTTTACGACAAGACGCTTGTCTCAGATATTATATTTTGCTCAGGTGCAGATGCGCTATGAAAGAGCCAAACTAATAACATCAATTCAATCTAGATAGTCTTGTGAAAACAGACAATAAACTATTATCATACATAAGGAACATAAGGAACAATGAAAGTGATATTGCCAAATTCCTGGACATGCTCCTTTGAGTTCCGAGCACCCAATTCAAGTCTTGCAATCAAGCGTTTTATTTTCATTGACTCAATTGGTGATGGAGCTCGGTGTTCTCCGTTCATGGACTCTTTCACTCCGTGTACAGTTTGAAAAACACAATCGACCGAAAGGTAACAAATGGGGCTTAAAATGGGTCCTTTTTTCAAGCATTCTCCATACGGCTTATCCTGCACTCAGATTTGTGCTGGAGTGTATCCCTGCTGTCATTGAGCAATTGACAGGGTTCACCCTGGACCGGTCATGGGGCCACATGATTCGCCCTCTCATTCATATGTCATGGCAATTTATGGTCTATGATGGACCTACCGCATGTTTATGGACTGTAGGAGGAGACTGGAGAACCTGGAGGAAACCCATGCATGCACAGGGAGAACATGCAAACTCCACACAGAGAGGCCAGAATTGAAGCACGCACCTTCCTGCTGTTCAGTTGCAATCATGCTGCCTTTTTTGTCATATTACATATAGAATTATTACCTGAAAGCATTAAATTTGCCTTCTCTGAGTTTTACAAAAATGACCAGTGGTGAAAATTAAAAACCACACACAAAAAACTAGCGCTGAATACCATTGTTGTTGCAGCTTCATATTGAGAAGCGTCACAGAAGCGGATCCTCACCAATGTGATGTGTCTACTTTAAATGGAAGCCGTGTCCAGCTGTTCAGATTCGATCGAGCGTGACACGGAATCCCGTCAATTCATCAACTGAAAACTCGGATGGACATGAAGTAGACGTGATAAAAAGTTGGCCTCCAGGCCAGATATCAATCATAACAAACAGATTTTTTACTACAGGCGCCAAATCCTTAACGCTTGGACCCCCTACAACCGCCAGCTGTTTGTGCGACACACCGTGTGCTCACTGTAGCGTCATTTCTTTTGAAGCTCCAAATGGAGAGTGGGCAGCTGATTAGTCGAATGGAATCAATGCTGTTCGACACATGGCCGACCCGCAATAATTTTTATTACAGTTTTACTTACCAGACAACGTGTATAAGTCGAAACTTGAACCACACAAAACCCGGGTTTTGATAAATGGCAGTAAAAACAACAGCAAGCAGCTCATCGGGGACAAACACAAATCTGTCTTTGCTGCTGGTTTTGGCTGATTATTATTCGTATTTTTATTATTATTGTTACAATTTATTGCAGATCTTGTGTGTCCACATGCAAATATATCAGCAGTGAAACCTTTTTTAAAAAAGTATTGCTTCTGCTGTTGGATTCCGAAACAGTTTTTGCTATCTGGAGGGGGGACCTGGGAATATTTTCTACAGAACTGGCAAGTGTTAAACAGACCAGAGGCCTATATATAATGACCAGGGCTGTGAGAACAAGGAGAGCAAGCAACATGAGATAAGATCAAGGAGCATACAGTATATTTCTGCTAAATATACAGTTTAAATGATGTCTTTTCAAGGCAGAGCTTTTCTGACTTGGATTACATCAGACAAGCAGCAGGAAGTTATTTCCGTTTTTTTTTCTTGACTTTCCCCGCTTTATTTCCGAACAAAAATTCGATTTCACTCTCGGTTATTCGGGAATGCTGATTTCTTGTGAGGAGGTGGGTCACGGCAAAGTCCCGTCAGGAGTGACTGGCAAACCTGAGTTTTCCTTTTCTTCTCAAATTCATTTCCAGGTGCAGTGAAGAATGAAGAAAGGGGATTGGTCTGGACACAACTGGCAGGAACTATTGCAAAGCAGAATAGAAAAGGTACCATACTAGGTGCTGTACCAAAATCCTATGAAAGTGCCATCCATCCATCCATCCATCCATCCCTGGTTGCTCCGGCAGCAGCCAAAGCAGAGATGCCCTGACTTCCCATTCCCTGGCCACCTTGCCCTATTCTTCTGGGGGAATCGTCAGGCGTTCCAAGACCACCATAGAGATGTGTCCTTGGTCTTCCCCGGGGCTTCTTCCCAGTGGGACGTGAATGGAGGCGTCCTACCTCATCTAGTTCCTCTCAACGTGGAAAAGCATTGGCTCTAATCTGAGCCCCCCCTGGATGGACGAGCTTCTCATCTTCTCTCTAAGGGAGGACCTTGACACCCCGCAGAGGAAACCTTCAATTCGGCCGGTTGGAACGGGTCGGAACGAGGCTCGATCTGTAAATCGAGAGCTTAGCCTTTTGGCTCAGCTTTTTCTTCACCATGATAGACTGAGTCAATATCCCGCTTCATTTTTCCCTCAATCGTGAACGAGACTCCCTGATACTTGAACTCCTCCACTCAGGGTAGGAACTATTTGACCTGGAGATGGCCTAAGAAGGTGGAGCAAAGACATTTCCATTTAAAACTGTTGTCTTTTCCGTACATTTTCTCAGAATGTTACAAGAAAGTCAAATTTTGTGCTTTTTTTTTTCAAGTTTTCAAGATTAATGAACTGTACATGTTGTGTTAGACACTTTGGCAGTGGCAGCCATCTTGTCTCAACAAAAATGCAGCGGTTATCATTGGCTGTCCTGAGTGTGATAAATGTTCCAAATCAGAATGAATGGTTTGTTGGACAGATTGATCTGTGGAGTCAAATAAAGGTAACCCAAACCTAAAGCGACTAAAATACATCGTTCAAGGCAAAATGCAGGCCACAGAACTGAACCAAGAACACATGTGAGCAATATACATTATTATCATTATTATTCAAGTGCATTATAACATTATAGTGACTAATCTTAACCATTACTGCTGCCTGTACTTGACAGTACCACAATGCTGAAAGTGATACCTGTGATTCAACGCAAAAGCAAACATGGAAAAGTGGATGTAAGACAAGAATTAAAGGGGAAAAAACCCAAATCAGGTGAGTCAACAAATCAGAATTGCTCCCAGGGGGGTAATAAGCCCTGCAGACCAAATTTAACAGTGTCACAGCACAACACGGTGGGATCCTGAGGTTAGAGTCAGCAATCTTCCTGTAATGTCTGTTACACCACAATGTCTATCTAAAGTTTCCTAACAGTAACCATCATACCAGACGTCACACCAGACTAATTTGGTTTGTTATAGTGAAACTTGAAACAGCAGGAATGCCCCGGTTTGTCTGGTTCAATCATGATGATTCCTCTTTTCTTCGTGAGCGCACATTTACATAATGTCTTAATTCCCTCGCTTTATAGCACCACTGCTTATGTCCTACCTACCCCAGCCCCCCAATCCCTCTCTCCCTCTCCCGCACATCCCATCACCCCCTCCCTTGTTCCAAAGTGGACCCCAGAACCCTTATGCAACCCAATCAGGACCCTATTTAAGGAACTCAAGTTAAATAAACTGTGATGTGAACTGAATCCAAACGGAGACTCTTATATAAGAATGAGGTTGCTGCATAGATGAATGGCTCTTGGAATGAACAGAGATTCCCAAGACCTGTATTTATTTTCATTACCGTTGGAATAATTCAGCCTGCGAGCCTCGCGCTGAATGAAGACGGAAAGCAAATGCGAGCGTGAAAGTCATCCCAACTCTCATGTCACTATCCTGGTCCCAGATTTTAAGGATCCAGGTGATTTATTCTTTTAATTAATGATACTGGATGATACAATACTTAACTGTCATTTATTTTATATTTTTTGATAGCTATGCATGCGTGTCTGTTGGCTTTTCTCTGTCTTACAGGGTTACATTTTTCATCCTTCCTCATGTTGGTCCATTCCGGTGCATGACGGATCATGCCTGCCAACTGTCGGCTGATATTGACAATGGAGGTGACGTTGTTGCAGTGTGTCACGTGTTATCTCAAGAGTTGGGGCATATTCTAAGATCTGTGCCTTTTGAGGCCGAAACCTAATGCTTTAAATTTCATCATGAATTGCATGAGGACAATACAGATTCTTGATTCTTAGATAGATAGATAGATAGATAGATAGATAGATAGATAGATAGATAGATAGATAGATAGATAGATAGATAGATAGATAGATAGATAGTTAGGTCAAATTTTAAATCAGTTCAAATATATATATTTTTTTCAATTAGTAGTGTTATAGTAACTGTTCATCCGTTCTACTTCTACCTTTTTATATTTTGGCTAAAAACATTTTTTTTTCGTTGTTGTTTTCTGGGTTACTTGTCTGCCAGTTCTCTGGGCCATTTTAACACAAAGGTCAGAATATGTGAGCATTCCAAAATTCCTGGCCAGCTGTTCAACTTCAGCACCATGAAGATGTCAGACTGAGGGTGCTGTGATGGGATGGCTTGACTGGCCAATGGGACACCATATTTAATAGCTATCAGCTGTCCCATTATCTGTTTCATCATTGTGTTTGGACCAGCCGCGCAGTTTATGCGCGCCGGTTCTCTCACCCCAATCATTTTTGTTGAAGCAGAGCAAATAGAGCAGTAAAATGGCAACACCTGGGCTTGGGCTCCTGCCTCAGAGATGCTCTGCTTTCATTTATTTTTTCCAAATCTGATAAAAAAACACCAGCTAAAATTGATAGAATAATTATGTTTTAGATACCATTAGGTGCTTGTCTTCCTTAAAGGAATAAAGCATGAACCATAAGAGCCTATTGTTCATATTGTGAATTTAACCCCTTTCCAAATACATTATTGAAATGCCGACTCAGTGAAAGGGTTATAGCCTCATTCACAAAAGCATCGAAGGTCAGTAATAACAGTTTTAACCTCAGGTTGTTTGCTCTTTAATGGTTGTTCTTGTCAGCTTTACCAGTAAATCTCCTGAAATCCTGAGCTCTCCTGTGTCTTCAATCTGGGTCCAGCACTGATAAATCGATGCTTTGGAACCCCCGTTGCGTGGAAACGCTGTTGGTTATGAAGTCACTGGGTGTTGTTCTGGGTTGCATGAGTATGCAGTAAAGGACTAGAGGAATAAGATAACATAGTGTTTCGAGAAGGGATATTTGGATTGGAACAGCACAACCCAATACAATGTAAACATACAGTACATAATTGCATTTGATGTGAATAATTGCGCTTGCATTTCCCAAGATTCTATCAAGGGATGTGACAATGCGCTGTGTCTGCAGTGTATTGTGGTTTAAAAAAAAAATCAGAAAATATCTGTTATTAAGCCGAGGAACATAATGGAAAAATCAAGTCTATTCAACTGTGACGTCCAAAGAACAGAAAGGCGCAGTGGGATTTTCGACTATTCTTGACTGACTTGATGTTTATCTAAGACATAGCAACAAACAAGCAAAAAAAAAAAAAAAATCAGGAATGTTGAGAGGAAAGTTTCTTATGATTAGCAAAAATAATTGAAACAAAAAAGGAAAACCAGGGTTCAAAACCACGCAAAATATTTTAAAGGTTGGAGTTTTATTGTATAAATTAGCATTGATCTGGATGATCTCTTGCAATTCATTTTTCCAAAAATACTATGTTTTATATTAAAAACCACATATAAGACGTGATGCTTTTAACTCTGATCAACAGGTTTTAGCTATAGCAAGCAAAAGCATTTTTCTTAATGTTCAAAGAAAAAGATTATTTTATTGGTACAGGTATTGTTTAATTCCCCATTCAGTATTAATTAGTGAATTTTAGCATGCTACAACCATAGGCAGCAGACTTTGAACGATTAGACACAGCATCTGCTTTGCATTTTCTTTGCTATGTAAGTGCGAAACTGGCATTGAGCTCCACCTGCTGAGCCCGGCTACAGCAAAATGAGGAGCATGGGTCTCTGTGATGACTTGGAGGATCTTAAAAAGTACATCATCATCTAAAAAAACAATACGATGATAATTTTGGATTGTAAAAAAATCTGTGAGAACTGTGCTGACCGTGCCGCACACATTTCCACTTCGCGAAGCACTTGGCTTCCCCGCGTCAGGAGTCAACACTGAAATAAGACGTGTGTTGAGTGGCTGGAAGACATTTGAAAATGAGATTACAGAGAGCGGTTGGGGAGGGGGGGGTGCTTTGAGAGCTCTTCTCAGCCGTGTCATTTACAGTATGAGCTGAAGGAAGACAAGCTTTCATACACATCTCACTTGACACCCCATTTCAGCCCCTGTTGAAATCATTTGGTAATCTCGCTCTATATAGTAGGCTTGTTTCCCTAAACAAAAATGGCTGAACTCAACTTGACTCCCCTCCAACGCAGCTGGTAGTATATGGTACCATTTTAGCTCTCTAATCCAAGGTGCTCACCTTAACTTTTGTCTTTGTGTATAAATATCAAGCTCTGCTGGACTCTTCTACGTTACATAAGCGTGGAAACACCCCTGCAGGCCAGAGATAGGACAATATCCCTCCCTGGATAAAATGTCTGTCATTCTTTCCCTTTGCTCTTTTCATCCCTCGCTCTGTACCCCGGCCATTTCCTGGAGCTGAGCTCAGCACTGATAGCAGCTCAGGCCTGTCCCATTGCCCCGACCTTTGCTACAACATAGCGGATAAGGAAGTGTCAGCGTTCCGGCCAGGTCAGGTCGGGTCTCAGCCCTGGGAACCTGGTTCCTGGCTGCTCGGTGGCCCCGCCATTTCTCCCTCTACTGAGACCTACACATGTGTTTCCTGTTGTTTTCCAGACTGGGAGCACGATGCTGGCCCACTACCCCAGAGCAGGGGCCTTTTCCTGAAGCTTTGTTTGGCCTGGCCTGTGGGAATGGCTTAAATTTAGGAGTGTATGACAGAAAGGCACGACCATCCCCAAGACACCATGTGCCACAACCAATACAGTTGAGCCTTGTTATTACCGCCACCTCCCCCCCCTTTTTTTCTTTCCAAATTTATACCCTGAGAGAATATCAGGTAACTGTCAAGTCGGGAGGGGGGGGGGGGGGTCGGCGTATTGTCTGTGCAGCCTCCAGGTCCTATTGCACACCAGCTATATTATGTTTCTTTTCAGGGAATGCGATCGGGGCACTAAAGATAGCAATATGTTTTAATGGTTCTGTCAGGCAACCGTATCTTTTGATCGTTCAAAAGGCTAGTTTTTGCCCGAAGATTCATGATTAGACGAGATATTTCGCTGGGTTGAAGAAAAACAAAACTGTCTTGGCCCGACTCATGTGGATTCAGGGTTTACCACGAGAAGCTCTTCCCGGAGGACTTTCTGTTTTGTAAACCAGCAGGTTTTAGAATACCGTGCAGTCATTTTGCAAGTAGTCGCAGGTTTCAAAATGTCCCATAACCTTTAATCTATATAGGCCTTCAGGCAAAGTGAGTCATCCAACTGCCATTTCAGACGCCGGTTGCACCGAATTACTTTTTTACTTCACATATTGACACCTTCATTAAAAAATCGCGTAATGACGATGAAGAAGTCATTTTTTTCCACAATTACTATTTTTCTACTACTTGAACATATGGCCCAGGATGCTGTGCTGTTTAGAGACAGTGGCATTGAGGGCAGACAGGAAGCAGAATTTGAGGTATGGGAGATGAAGATGTTGAAGTTCTCTTTGGGAGTGACGAGGATGGACAGGATCAGGAATGAGTCCATCAGAGGGACAGCACATGTTAGATGTTTTTGGATAAAGAGAGAACGCCTACTGAGACGGTTTGGACATGAACAGAGTGACTATATTGGTAGAAGGATGCTGAAGTTAGATAATGGAGAAGTTTTCTGGATTAAGTGAAAGAGGACATGAGAAAGAAGTGAGAGAAGAGGATAAAGAGAAGTGGGTTTGGTCGGGGAGGTTGACTTGCTGTCGCGATACCTGAAGGTAAAAGCCAAAAGGAGAAGAAGATTGAACATATGGCTCAGGTTTTGCGTTTTCCAAAAAACTTGAAATATGACTCAGGCGATTATTTTAAGTAGGCAACAATACACTCATCTAGCCTGCTCTGATTTGATCTGTGCGCTGTTTCTTTTCAGTAATCTGTTTCTTTTCTCATCATGACCACAGGAGTTCAGCAAAATGCAAGCATATCAAATGTTAGATATTTGAAGTTGGGGAAGCCTGCTTCAATTGATGACTTTAACACAAAAACAGGAGATCATCGGCTCCAAACAGCTTTGAATTGAAATAGTCTGGATTCACAAACCAGGCCTGAATATTGTCCCCCATTACAATGTGATCTCAGTCTCTGCCACTTTTCTGCTGCCCCTGAAAGATCACGCGGGAAGAGAGAGCGGCGATCCAACCTGGTCGGGTGTTTCCTGGAAAAAGTCCTTTGCCCTTGAATATTTTTTTTTCTGGCCACTGTGAATCACTGATACCCAAAATGAACAACACATACATTTAGATATAAGGAAACAAAACTGAAACCTAGTCCTGTGACCAGCATAGAGTGCTTGTAAAAACAGTAAGGCTTTAGGGCGCTTCATTTGATTTCAATTATTTCTCAAAGGCAACAATTCAAGGAGGGGGAGGGGTAAAAGCCGCCTTTACCAACTCCTGAGGCAACGATCTGGCTCTTATTTATGAAATGCTTTGCCATGTTTCGGAACATCACCAGGTTTGTTCGCCGTTTGGCGCTGTCCGGTATTTTTTCTGAAAACAACATAACACTGAACCAAAACAGTTATACTGCGGTTCATAAAACCAAAATAATGTGCTGAAAAAGCCAGAACACTGGTGGTGGTGGTGAGGAACTCCCATATGGACTTACAAATATTAATGGGAGCACTGGAGAGCAAATGTAAAAGTTTCAATCTCACTGCTGAAGACAGCAGAAAAGTGCAAAAGAAGGGAGTGGAAAAGCATAAAAAAATATTAATGATATATTAGATTTACTTTACATTGACGTGACCCTTGTTTGATGTGTTACTGGAAAGCGGATGCTGACAAGGAAAAGGTCTGGGCCAATTACATCCATTAAGTTGATTCTGAACAGAAGCTGGCAACGTTGGACACACACACACACACACACACACACACACGCTCACACTCACACAAGGAGAACACACAACAACTCGCATCACTCAACGGATGCACAATTTAAAAAAGCTTTCCATTCATAGATGCGCCTCTTAGAGGATTTACAAATGTGATAAAACTTTCATTTACAACAAATGATTCGGGTTAATGTTCTCGAGTAACGTCTCGGTACCGCTCTTTTATTGAAATAACAGGCAAATAAGTGGGGTCAATGTATTTGCTTTAAACAGAGTCACTGGAAAAATAACCCTGAGTGAAGATCACAGCATGTCCCACTTCAAGAGACAGTCAGTGGGACAACACCACAGCTCCGGAATATTAAGCAGTGGAAATTGCACTTCTATTTTGACCTAATTATCTCCAGCAGAGTTCAAGGCCAGGCTGCCTGTACCGCTTTGGATTTTTCCATGAACGGGTATGGGTGGGGGTGGCAGTGGTGGTGGGTGGGAGTAACGTAGAGGCTTTATTAGAAGCAGCCAGTCTCATCTGCACTCCCTTAGAGTTCGGTTCCTCTGCTGGGACCCATCTTGACGGAAAAATGTTTTGTTCTGCCTTTTTTCACTTAAAGGACACCAAAACTACCCCCCCCACCACACCCCTGATGGAGCGCAGCTCTATTGCATTTCTGGGGTCTCAGGAGGCCCCCTCCATGTTGCCCCCCGAATGTTTTCCATCAACGAAACAGCACGCTAATTTACAGTGTGGTGAGAAAAAAACTGGCAGTTCAGCAATTCACTCCTCCCCCACCCGACTCTCACCAACCGCCACCTCCCCCCCCTTTCCTGACACAGCAGAGCTGTGCCAGCGTGTGACATCACAGCGCTCTTCTCCAGAAAACGTCAAAACATTCCCAGCAGCCCATTGGAATGACTTCCATATGGGGTGTGCACCCCCCCCCCCCCCCAAACAATCTCACCTCTCGGCCCCTGCTTGACGAGGGAGGTTGATCGGCGCGGTGGGAGAACAAGGGGGGAGAAACAAGAGAATTAGCAGTATATGTTTCCTCGCGAAAGTTGAAATGCATCTTTCATCTGGAAAGGGGACATTTGCCGACAGTTGCGTCTGCCTTCCCGAATCTATTTTATCATCTCTGTAGACGGGAAGGACTTGTCAGGTCTGCTTCTATCTTTGCCTGGTGATTGAGGAAATGGTAACTGGATCTCAGCGCTGGGCTGCGCTCCTTCCAGCCGCTGCAGGTTTGGCTTGGCTGCGAGCCAGCCAGCTGCCTGACAGTCCATAGCATGGGAACATCCTGCCTTCCCTGACCGACTGCAACAACAGCGAACAAACCAGCCCAGACACACACATGCACACACACACACACACAAATCACTATCCGTTTGTGTTTGCATCAATGGATTTAATACCACAACAACGAAGACATTCTTATTACATTACACACACACACTGAAGACACAAGTTGCTGCATTCGCAGTACTTCAGCAAGAAGAGTGTTTGCACCGCCAGTGGAGTGGTCAGAATCGAACTGCCGCAAAACTGAGTGTCTGCCCTTTGTTTCGTCCCAGCCTTCATAGCTCTACAAGTCGATTTAAATCACTCACACACACACACACACACACACACACACACACACACACACACACGCACAGACGCACAAACACACACACACACACACACACACACACACACACACACACACACATGCAAGCATACACTCTGTCTCCTTATATTGAAAAACAAAGCGTTAGGGCTCCCTCTTTTCCTTGGGCTCTGATTTATAGGCACCTCAGTTGGAGTGAAAGGCGGCCCACAGATGGAAAGTCTGTATTTAGTGTGTGTGTGTGTGTGTGTGTGTGTGTTGGGGGGGGGGGTTATGTGACCGCATGTACATGTGCGTTTGCACACAGAATGAGATCAAGAAAGAGAAGCCCTCTTCAAAGCGGCTCAGATATGCCACGGTAGTGGAGCCTTTGTTTGGCCCCCTTGTTATTTTTCCCATTAATCATAGTTAATGTCCATCTAACCCTTCCTGCTCTGACCTGATTGCTTGCCGGGGGGTCAGCATCAGCAGACAGAAGAAAAAAAAATAATGAGAGAAGAATGAAGTCCTGAAGAAAAGGGGGCACCTGCCCGCTCCTCAATTCCAACCCTGTAGCCATTGTTCTCCTAATTGATCATCGCTGATTGGGTTTGAAATTTTTCGGGTGTTAGATACCGGCGCTCTGATCAAAGAAAAAAAAAAAAAGGAGTCCCAATTAATCTGTGGGCATACTTAACGGATTAACACATTCCTGGCCTGCTGTCTGCAAAGCATGTAAGGAAAGAAAAGGGGAAATTGTGGAGCTGGGTGAAGAGGGTGTGGCAGTGCAGCAGCAGGAGCAGCAGGTGACTCAAGGGAGGCAGAGGAAAAGGCAGCTCAAACAATCAAAAGAACTTTGCTGTATTTTCTTCCCTCATGTGAGAGAAGAAAATATCGTGTGTTTGCGTGCGTGTCCGTGTATCAAGGTTTGGAAGGACATTCTTTAGGACATCATCAAATCCTGTGGATGTCAACACGGAAACTGTGGAATTCCCATACGTGATGAGTGTTCATCATGTATATAGCGGAGCGCCGAAGCTGAATCCTGAGGCAAGGACTTGAAGGCCTTTTGATTTAGTGTTTAACTGTGTTTAACTAGATAATGAAGAAGGAAAGGGGGGCTGGAGTGTATTTGCATCTGCCTGGCGGTCGTCCCCACAGCAGTTTGACTGATATTTTCATGGACCAACATTTGTTTCATCATATAAATAGCATCATTAGGAATTTTAAATTATAAAATCCCACTACAGGTTGTTAATTCAACATTCTCTGTTAGACATGGGGAACTACCAATGTATGCCATTTACTTATTTGGTTGGTTTAAACTACAAAAGCACTTGGTTAGGTTTAGGCAAACATGATGATTTGGCCAAATATCCTAGTACTATACTGATTCAACTAGAATCCTCTTTTCTCATGACAGTGCCCAATGTAGTGAACTGGCTGCTGCCAAAGAACGCCACTTTGTCAGTTTGGAAACAGTTTTTTGGAAACTGAAGCCTCCACATCTGCACCATTTTTCTTGATTATGATCCAGCGTGCAACTTATACAAAAGCCCATAGAGCAGAGCAAGAAGTGAAGCAGGATAATTCTACAATGGAGGACCTGGTAAGGTGTTGTGTGACACCAGGGAGAGAGATGAGAAGCTACCCTCATATAATAAAAATGTGCAGAGACGAATCAGGGACAGCACTTTGAGGCAGTGGTTAGCGCTTGCACCTCAGAGAAGGAAGGTCCCTAGTTTGATTCCAACAGAGGATCTTTCTGTGTTCTGAGTTTGCCTGTTTTGCGGGAGGTCCATTAGAGACCCCAAATTTTCCAGATGAGCGAACGACAGAGTGAATCGTTGTTTATCTCAATATAAGCTCCTGTGATCGACAGCCGACAGGTCTGGGGGGGAACCCTGCATCCTGCTCAATGCTAGCTGGGATAGGCTCCGTCACCCTGTTTGACCCTGAGTTCAGTATCAGAGGTATGGATACTGAAAACACATAACAAATCAGGTTGACGAAATCGATATATTGCAGACCCATTTCTGCTGTCATAACCAAAATCTTATTTAAAGTTCTGTGTTTTTCTAGCATATGTCGCTAGCTATTCTAATTATTACGAGATGTTTTCAAAGTGTGCAGAGTGATTGTGAAAGCTTCATGCTACAACAGCTCATCAGATCAGTGACAAAACTGTCATCAATTCATAGAGCAAATTGAATATTGGAGATTTTGCACACTATGACATTTTTTCAAATGGCTACTTCGAGTCTAAGGTTATTACATTAGAGACAGAATCTTGGTATGGTGAGAAATATGTCAAGACTGTTGAGCAATCCAATCCCCTCCATCAAGTTTGGATGATGAAGAAGGGACTTGTAAACACAGTTAGACGGCCTCATTGCCTGAAGCTGTAGCCAGCAGCTTTGATAATACGTATCTTATTGCTGTTATAAGCTTCACAACTTGCAAACATTTACTGCATCTATGACACTATAAAGTGTGAATATGGTTTACATTAATGAAATATTGAATGGCCTGGGCTTTGTTTTCTGCCGGAGCTGTGCTACAAGTCCATTAGCCCACAATTTTTCAGAGGTGTTTGGCTTATAAGTGTTCAGTTGTACAATGGCCTCCAGGTTTTGTTTTCAAATTTTATTGCCCTGTTTGTAGTTACTAAAATCTTCTTGACTTTCCCAAATGTTTTTCATCACAACATTTTGATTGCAAAAAAGAAACCAAATGCTTTCAATGAAAATGAAATACAGAATGAAAGAAATGAAATGGATGTTGAATTTAAAATTCAAGTGAGCCGGAAACTTATGATTCTGCTGCTTCACAGTGTTGATAGTGTTCATTGTTAAAATTCTTTAAGAATAATAAAATTTCTTTTGAAGCAAAATTGATTGAAAAAATGAATGGAATGGCAAAGAGACCAATTTTTTTCTCTGTTTTGGAGTAAAAATTACATTTCAAATAAACAAGTTACACAATGTCTATTGACTACATTACTGGGTATTCAGTGGGAGTTGACAATAAGCTGAAGGGTTATCAGGTTAATGTTGATAAAAAGAGGTCAGCACAGCAAGAAGATCCTTGGTTCAATTCTGACAGGGGTTCGCATGTTCTCCCCATGTTCTTTTTAGTTTTCTCCCACTTTCCAAAAATAAGCATTTTAATGTCTGATCCATTTACTGTGCATATCTCAAACACAAGTTATTGCATTATATCTGTGATGTTGTCTACTAGGCCTTAGGAAACTTATGTCATTCCATTCTCTCAAAGTGGAATGACAATAAACATCCTTGAATTCTTGAATCCTTGAATCATTGCTAGTAAAAGTAACGCACAACGACAAAATTATGCATTTGCCATGTAAAGATGGGTGAAGCTGAAGGACTCTGTTAGGTGTCCTACGACGGAAGGGTGAGACTGAAGACTCCGGCTCAATCCTCTCGCTGTCTACGAATAAAGCGTAATGAATTTTTGCTTCTTGACTCTCCTCCCGAAAATCCCGACTACACACAATTACTGATATAGGAACTTAACTCTGAGTGTGCTTGCAGTTGGGTTTCCCTTCATTTCTGTAAGACACATTCCAATTTGTTTCATAAGCCGTCTTCAGAACGTGTGCTGGTTGGTTAGTTTAACAACAGGATTCCTTAATTCCGTTAAGATAAAGTGAATAAAGGAGTCACAAAGAGACACGGGGCTTCATGGGTGATGATGGTAGCTGTATACCAACCTCTGCTATCATCACGCAGCTATCTCTCCAATCTGTGCTCATGTCTCCTCCCTGAAAACACATAAATATATGCACACATGCACACGCACACGCACACATACAAGCACAAGCACAAGCACAAGCACAAGCACAAGCACACACACACCCACACACACCCACCCACACGCACACGCACACACACACACACACACACACACACGCACACACCCACAGCATAAAAGTGGAAATTCCCTCATCATGACTCCCGTTATGATAATAATTGTTATGTCCAAGATTGCCATGGCGATGTTAACAAACATCATCACCAGACAGCAGAACCGCCAAACCTCGAGACAGATAAAGCATCCAAATATTTGGCAGTCATGCTATCAAATGCAGCATATGCGCCGCCTGTACTTGCTTGCAGTGAAGCTTCATTTAATCCTCAAGCTGGGAATTCGACTCTGGGGGTTCTGTGGCTCTGGGGCCCATGATGAAGTGTCGAAGGCCCCTCTGGGTGAGCTGCGTTGTTCCAATAGAAAGTTTCTATCGAGGTCCAGCATGAAAAAATAGCATTTCAGCCACATCTGGTCTGCCGTTGACTCCCCTCAGGAGAAGCTCTGGCTTAAATGATTGCGAGTTTGAACAGAATGCAAGAGCCTGGACAGCAATGTTTGCGTGTGATCGATGTGTATCCCGGTAATCTGTTATATCACACCTTTTCCTGAGTCTGGAGGGGAAACATTGCCTAATCTCCACTATGCGTGCGCGTGTATGTGTGCGTGTGTGTGTGAGTGGTTGCGCGAAGGCTAGGGGTCAAGTTATTTAGTACTGATCTTTTGACATTTTCTGTGAGATTAATCGCATAATCGCTGTCACGAGAGACCTGTAACAGTGTGTCTAGACTGGAAGTCCACAGGTTGCTCTTTGTTACAGCTATCAAGCAGAATTTAATAGGTCAGACCACCTCGTTCTGTGAAAGAGCAGTTTAACTTCTCATATGATACATCCCTTCTTGGAAATCAATATATGTCTTAATCCCTGGCGGGATTAGAGAGCAGTATCCGCCTGTTGTACATTTTGCAGTGATTGAATACGAATATAACTGCGAGTCCTTCAAAGTGGGGCCCTTTGTAAAATTCAAACAAATGCAATATTTTCAGAATTTTTTGCGTCCGCAGTGATGATCATCAGACCTCTAAAAGTGATGTCTATTTCCTTGCCACGAGTCTCTTGAAAGTTTAAAGTTTGTGTAGGATTAGTCACATGGGCAGAAGAAGGTCCTTCATCTCTTCAGCGCAGCCATATCTTTATACGCTCGCTGAAATGAAAAAAAATCAGACTCACGTTTTGACAATCAATATTTAGACATTTCCTAATACTTTAGGAACTTTAGTTTGTAAGCCCTATTGATGTGGTTGACCTTACATGGTGCTAAGACGTCAAATATGAACAAATCATTTTTCCACCCAATGCTTTATGACCCACAGTTCCATGTGAACCCTTCTACAACCATATAGCTCAATTTTGAGACATTTGTTTATTCCAATTACAGAAAATCAGGCAAAAGACCCATTCCCAAAGTATGGCAAGTTGATGTCAACTGCAGTTATTTCTTATGAAAGTGGAAAGTTTGGCTGTGGCTCAAACTACAGTGCTACATCAGCAAACCAAGATTAAAATAGCCTTTGTGCCTCCAAACCGTTGCTGCAGCAAGACTCGTCCTCTCTGCGCTGATGAGCGAGCTCAGTCGGAGATATAGCTGATCTGTCAAAGTTAGGCAATCGTGCTGACACATGGGTGAGGATAAACAGACACTGAGCTCTATATGCATTCATACATGAAAGCACACACATTCACTCAGAGACACACACACACCCCGCTACATTCCACCAGCATGAAAGTGCTTTCATGTTTACAGCAGAACAAACAGAGGAGAGCTTCACCTCCTGTGTTTATCTGTAATATGCTTGTTTCCATGACTGCCTTCTCCGCTAACCGTAAGAAACAAAACATTTGTCCTGATGGATTAGAGTGTAATGTGGAGCGAGAATGAGGCCGTCGTGCAAATGGAATCTGCAACGACAATTCGGACTCTGCTTATTACTGATTAATAAGGGGATCAAAGGGGATGAAATGTTTCGTCTGGTCTAACTTTAGTGTCTTTGGCATATAGAGGTAATTTGTCGAAGGATAATCACCGTTTCGGGCAGACTTTCACAAGTTATTTGGGTCAAGCATCCTCTCCAGGCGGCAGGTGCAAAGCCATGTAACAGCCATCTTACCAACTACAGTCACCTGGACTGGAAACAAAAGAACATAATGCAAACTACTGACTTAGTGTTGCAAAACAGTGCCGTTAAGAGGTTATTTATTACTTCCCGCACTCTATTTTCATCTATTGTTCATTCACTCAATGGGAAAGAATAGGGCAAAACATTTAGCGCTTGATTCCATTTTGGCTGCAGGGTGCAAAACAAAGACATTAAATGGGAACTTTGAAGTTTGAAAATAAGAAACAAGACTAAAATGAATCATTGTGTTGATTACAATACATGGAATACATGGATGCATAGTTCTTTCATTCATCCCTGCTCACTCAATGAACGACTGACTATTGAACAGACCCCATTGATCTGTTATACATTCATAAAGGGCTGATCGGGCCGATGAATTGATTTTTCTTCGATGGCGAAGCAAGCAAACAAACAAAACAGAAACAGTATTTGCAGATGGCAGCAGTCCAAGTGGATTACATTTTGTCACATGAACAAAACCAAAAGACAGATATCACATGCACTTTTATTAATTGATAATTATCATGGTGATGAGTGTTTGAGTAGTTGTGAAAAGTCGACATGTTGACTATCGATTTTCTTCGACAGCTTTATAGACGCCTCGGCTTGCTGTTCTGATCAACAGCTCACGACTTAGATGCATCAATTCGTATTTCTTTGCTTGCTCATCAATTAACAGGACTATAGTTGATGCAGTGCCCTAAGGCCCTAAAGTGTTTGTTTCACAGACTTTTAATGTTCCGGCGCAGCCAAACACATGGCTAAACAAATGCGAGTTTATTGTGTAATGTGAATGTGTTAATCCACCACTAAAACACTTTTTCATATGGTCGTTTTTCCTGTTAGTCATAATAACATAGTTGTCTACAAAGAAGTTGCAGTTCTAGGGGTCATTAAGACATTGACCTCGTCTACTCTCAGAAAGCCATCTGAGAGTTGTTTTTCTTTGTTCAAAAAAAAAGGATTGTTTTGTTTACATGTCCAGTCATCTGACCTCTTTGTTTCCCGGGTTTTTGGCACCAATCTCTGAAATGAAGTCAACATGTTACCAGATTTCAGAAATTATCTTGTTTGGGCTTTTTTCTTTTTTCATTATCAATAGAAAGAATGGCCAAAAGGACATACAGATAAAACCCCAGTTGTAATTAACCAGACATTACTCTTTAACAGCTTGGCCAGAACATTTGTATGACACAGTGGGGTTGTGGGTGGATGGTTGTTCTTTTCAATCTGCGGAGAAGCATGGATGACCAGGGAAATGAATAAGCGGTTCTCTCTTCCACCTCATCATCTAGCCCTGGATGTGCCCTGAAGCAAGACAGGAAGTCCTGCTGTGGCCAATAGTTGACTAACAGCTCCCAGGCCTTAAACAAAATGTGCAGCAGACAGTTGCTCTCAGAGAAGCTATTCTAAATCAATGACATTATTTATTGACGACATTATATGTGTATATGTATATATATATACACTGTATATTTCTGTGTCAGACAGACTGACAGCCATGCAAACCTCAGTGTCTTCTTGTATTGTTATAAGTCAAATCTAGGTAATGAAATATGACCAAACTGGCAGCGGGGTCTGGGAAAGTACAGTCCTCTGCTGTGTATCAGTGGATGTGGTTGGCAGATTTGTGTAGTGGGCAGAGTACGTCTTTTTGCCGATGATGTGTGTGCACACGGTCCTTGTGTATTGGGCAGAGGGTCTCACCAGCTCTCGCCTCGCTCCATTTGCCATCGAACCCCAGCTGAAATAAAGAACACATGGGAGCTGTTTTGAAGCTCCCCAATACCGGTTAAAAATCGAAATTTCCCCCTTCTACTTCTTACTGTCTCTCTCCAACCCTCCGCCCATCCCTCATCCTACCCTTTGTACTTGGAACATGTTTGCCCAGAACAGGCAACACCAATAGACCTCAAAATTTCCATTCGGAAAAGAGACGAAAACCCAAAATAAACAGATGACGGGAAAAGAAAAAAACAAGAAAGACGTGAAACAACGCTTGCATGCACGGCAAGGATGGGAGGGCAAGTACTGTGCCAATTGTGTTATGGTTGGCAAACCTTGAAGTGCCTGATCTAGAGTGGTGGGAGAGGGCTGGGGAGCTGGGTGGGTGGGAGAAAAAACAAAAAAATGGAGTGACAGGCTGCCATACAGTGCGGTTGCCAGCTGCTGTATGTTTGAACCATGGGAGAAATTTCATGTGGTTGTAATTTTCATATTAAAGTAATGAGGCTCTATCACTGTTTGAGATGTACAGATGGGGGGCCTTTGCACCAGCTGCTGTGTCTGTGTGTGTGTGTGTGTGTGTGTGTGTGTGTGTGTGTGTACATTTACAGCGTCATTGAAGCTAGCATGTGTGCTGGGCTATATTCTGTAATTCACTTCATAATGGCTCCTAATCATGGCACTTCAGAAATGCCCTGGTAAATGGCATGTTGGGCAGGGTGTGAAGAGAGAATACTAGTCCTTGAGTCATTTTCAATTTCATAACTATAGCAAATTTTCGTGAACTCTACATTAAAGGAATCTGGGCTTGTCACTTTTTTTTTTTATCAAAAAAATCAGACATAATCCACTTAAGGTTGGTTAAATATATCAAATACACTTGCTGTCCATGCAATTTTTTCTTTTTTTCGCGATGAACCTGTAGATGAATTAACAATTAGCTACTTGGAAAGACTGAGAGAGAAATACAGTCCTGCACAGACAGTAAAAAAGAAGGAAATAGCACTGAGATTCTAGAAAAAAATGAAACTTTGTGGTGTGTTGCTGAGGAAATGACGAAGGATTCTTCGAGCAGTTTCCAACTTTATCATCAGCACACCAACAGAACAACTCAAACGAGAGAACTTTCGGGAACGCCGGTATATATACTACATAACCCCGCCACCCAGCCCGCAGTCCTGGGGTTAGAGGCCACAACCTTTAGCGTCCGCCACACAGCCCCCCCCGAACACCCAGAAGGGACTCCGAGCAACAAATAGTCCCTCATGGGAGGCTTGAACCTGCCGAAACGGCTGCAGCGTCCCTCAGTTATGTTGTCAGGAGGCCATGGACACTGGGCCTGCGGAGGTGCCGCTGGCGTCCTGAATTGAGGTTGACCACGGCGAGGAACCTGGAAAGGGGAAACAACCTCACCAGCGAACACAGTGTGCCGGCTTTAACCAATCCAGCGTGACATGCTCCTTACGCCCACCCATGTCCAAAACAGAACCCGTAGCGCCCACCTCCAGTACGCGGAACGGGTCATGGTACAGGGGCGGCAGGGGCGAACGGTAAGCATCATGCCAGACAAACACAAAACGAGCCGACATCAGCTCCGCGGGCACAAACGACCTCGGAAAACAATGGTGGACGGGGCCCTGAAGACGCGAGCCGAGGGGCGAAACAGGACCCACGAATGGGTGGGACGGAGGAGCAGACCTGTTGGGCAAAACTCTATTTATTTTTTAGATTTATTTCTATTGATATTATTTTACTTATGCACCTGCTATCAAATAAAACAAGAATGCACAGCTTGAAGCTACTTTTCTGATTTTAAATTGATAGTTTGGGAAAATGTTGTCACAGTGTGACCTGCAGGTTCAAAGTTTTGGCTTTTCCAAAAACTATGAAAAATGATTTTCTACTGATTTTGTCACAAAATCAGGGGATATAATGAAAATGCAGACCTAAATAAAATATGACGTAGCAAAATCTAAATGGGATTTGATCCATTTCAACAGAGAAAGAGAGGGTTAGTTATTTCAAAGTTCAAAACATTCAACAGCACTTTGGCCAATGTCCGTCCATCTTGAATTTCTACAGTGGAAGCTCATTTTGGACCTTGATTCAGGCCGCCTGCATGTAACCGTCAGCTGGGGGTTCAGCCGTTCGGCCGCGTTATCCAAGGAGGCCTTCCAGATTCAGGTCATCGCCTGGATTCGTGTTTGCTATTGCAACAAAAGGCGTTAAGGACAAGCTCTCTCCCTCAGTGACCCTGCCTGTTGATACAGCGGGTTTTATGTTCAGGCTGCACAGTTATCTCTCACCTATGGGGCTTTTTCTGTCCTGGTTTGTGTTTGTGGTGGGGTATTTGTGTGTGCATCTGTTCCATGGGTGGTCTAATGATGGCTATCTCTGACACTTTGTACGTCGCATTACTTCAGCAAAACAAGGTGAGATTTCTCCAATTTTCCATAGTTCATCATCTGAAATTCATCCTTTGGGGAAAGAAGTGTGGCAATCCCTGACCTCTTATCTGTTGTTCTATAACCGCATGTGTTTATCTTGCACTTTAAGTCAACAAATTCCTGCTAAGCACAGCGGCGTCTTTGCCCTCTGCCTGAAGGCGTGATGTAAAAAATATGGGGCTCAAGGCTCGAGGCAAGCTATCCCCTCCTCCTCTTCACAAAAAACTATTATTAGAAACAGTTAAATTTTTATTTTAATTGAGATAGAGAGAGCAAGAGATGATCAAGAGCGTGTGACATGAATTCACCAGTTCATTTTGAGTATCTACTTCTAAAAATTAAATATTAATATAAGTATAAATATAATGTATACTTTATTAATCCCTCGTGGGGAAATTCGTTCTCTGCATTTAACCCATCATGGATGAGCTATGAGCAATAAAAGCTTTATTGCCATTGTAACGGAGAGATTTCTTTTCCATCCAGTTGCTTGTTCAACTGTTTAACAGCCAGCTCTGCCCCAGGCTTCATTCATTCATTCATTCATTCATTCATTCATTCATTCATTCATTCATTCATTCATCCATTCACTCATTCATACATCCACTCATCAATGCACTTTCTTGTTTTCCTGTTCAAAGCAGCTGTTGTCCAATGCTAGTTTCCTTTTTGTGCACAAGTGTTTGTAATTTTCATTTCTTGTATTCTCTGATATTTTTGGATGCTACATTTGCAACTTGCAATATTAATGCCTCAACTACCTCTGCAGTCCACTTTCTGCTGTGATTTGACATGTATTTGCCCACTATAGGATGATTAAACGCACATTCTAGTCTATTCTATTCTATTTTAAAGTGCAATACAATGAAATCAAGATGCATCACTGGTCTGAGTGTGCTCACACCCACCATACACACAGCGTGCAAGTGCACACAAACACACACATATAGACATGGCCTAGAAAAATAGACATACTTAAAAACTAAATGAATACATGTGCAAAAGTATGGGTCTTTCATACCTTGTGGTTTATAGGCACTTTATAACAGACAATATTCATCCATCCACACACACCAATGGCGACAGATATGCCAATGCAAGGTACCACCAAGGCCATTGGGAGAAACTTGGGGTTCAGCGACTTGCAGTTTCAACAGGAGGAGCTGGGAATCGAACCACCAACCGCGTGTTTCCATTCATTCCGGCATCAGTGCCGTGCAGAAGTTGCAGAATTTTACAGATCCTACGATAAACAAGTGATTGCACATGTAAGGTCTTGCTTATGGAAACAGTTCAGTGTTCTCGTGGCTGTTTGACATCAGCAAGCAGAGACAATTTGGTTGTTGCTTCTGAAAAAAGGCCCCCAGGCTGAAAAGAGAAAAACAAAAGAGTAAATGTTAAAAAAAGAAGCTTGTGCATGCTTTTTTTACATCACTAAAAGAGAAAGTGAAATGCAACTTGACAGCCTTGTTATTTGATGGTTGTAATCCCACTTGAGATCTCCCCATCCTGTGCACCTCACCCATCCCGGTCCCATCATAATGTCCACTCAATTGCACAAGACGCCCAGTCCTTAAAATATGCTATCCTTCCCATTTTTGGCTCTGTGGTGGCATAAATCACGGTTTGTTGTTTTTGTTTTTTTTCTCCCCGGAGACAGAATTGCCTGGTGACAGCAAGGCATTTCAGTGAACTCAGAAAATTAGGAATCGCTGAAAAAACAAATCCTCACTTTAAAAGGATGTGTCCAATACATATATACCTTGCCAATTTGTCTGCGCTCCGACTGTTGTTGTTGTTGTAATCATACGCTATGATTGAGTTGTTGAAATTTCCTCCTCAGACAACAGTTACTTTAATATCTTAAATGTGATGAAAAGCTGCAAAAAAGGCTCCACACTAGTTAAAGCAGAACAGGACAATAACTTTGGATAATTGTTTTTATTTTTTAATTCTTTTTTACATTTTATACTGTAAACATTTTTGGCATGGATAGTCACAATTAGCTTCTCATTTTATTTATTAATTTTTTTATCCAAAAGTTTCATTTTCTCTTGAGAAATCCTTCACTTCAGTATTTATTTAGATAATATAAGGAATATTTTAAAAATGGGTTTTACATTTAGTTCGGCCTTCATTTTCCTGTGCTTCCTTCATATCTATCTGACACCATGTGCCTTCTGCTGACATCTTTTTTGAAAATTAAGAATATACATTTGACCTGCATCCAAGCGGCCTCAACTGAACTTTGCTTCAAGGGGCAGGGGAGATGCTGCGACTTTAAGACTGCACATTAAAAACCTGCTTGCTTGCACTTTAAAATCTTTGGATCAGGGTCTGTAGACAATTTTATATGACTGGAAACAAAAACTTCAATTTTACATTTTACTCCGGCATGCTGTTGTAGCTTAAAACAAAGGAAGCTGTAAATGTGCGCACTTGTGTGCGTGTGTGTGTGGCGTTCGACTGCTTCTAACACTGGTATTTGCTTTTGACTCGCGCCAAAAAAAATTTGGTTTGATATAGCTATCAGCTCCTCAAATGCACCGGCACCGCTGACTGTGATTTGCTGATGTGTGTGTTGGAGATCAGAGAAACAGAGTTGGAATGGAGGGAAAAGAGTGAGCGGCTGAAGGAAACACAGAAACTGAGTTTATGTTTCCATGCAGTTCATCAGCTTCCCTCTCATTACCCCTAACCGAGATATTTGCAGGGTTTTCACACGTCCTTCATAAAGCAGTGCGGCTTTGGTTGGGTTTCTCCCTCTTGGCCATCAATGCGAAGAGGGTCTCGGGCCTCAGAGAGTAGGATTAGCGGTAATGGCGGTTGCTACAGAAATGGACGGGTGATAGGAGGATGGAAAGCATGTGACTTAAAAGAAGAAGAAAAAAAGGAGAAGAAAGACGTCCTTGATCTTGGAAAAAAAAATGCGGACCTCACTTCAGATTAATGATGTTGCACTCCTAATTTACTCTTGCGAGGTTTGAATGGCTTTCGCGGGGAACTGGTGTAATGCATCTGACCTCTCTACCTTCAAGGGACCATGTCAAACCTAATTTCTTGCACAAACAAGAAAATCCCCGTGGTTGCAGTTACGAGGTTTACACAACAGCCGGATTTAACAAAAAAAAAAAGAGAATGAGGGGTTGTGTCAGTCAGAGGGAGAGGAGGCTTGCACGCTGAACGGGAGCCAGTGGACGACTTGGCAGAGAGCAAAGGATATCTGCAGTTGATGGAAGATTGAAAGGTCTGGATGCTTTTAAGAAGGAGAAAGCAAGTGATACACCTAAAACTGCCTGAAAAGGAAAGAGGACTTTTGTCTGCGACATTTGAGTTTGCTCCTTTCTGTCGGCGTTTTCATGCAATCGACACTAATCCCGCTCGGTTTTACTCGTCTTAAGCAGCTCTTCTTCATTGTTGAGTTTTGTGATGGGGTTTGACTTACCGCTCAAGCAGAGGCCTCTCTCTCCGTCTGTGGCGCGTTTGAATATATGTCTGAAGAGGGGAGATCGGTGTGACCGGGCGTCACTTGATCACTTAATTCTCCGCACATGTCGTTATCTGAGAGCGCTATTTGTATGTGTGGTTTTCGCGGCGAATGATGTTGTGTCGTCTGAATTCACAACTTACAAGATTCTGGTATTACCGAGCTCGGCTGCGGTTGTGCTATTTTTCCGAGCTGTTCGATCCATTTTCAGATAGGTGTTTCACTCAACGGTTCTTTGCGCTTCTGAAACCCCAAAAACGTTGTCCTTCTGACATTTTAGTATTTTGATTTTTTGACATTTACTGGTTATGGACAAGTCCGCACATTTTACTGAGATGCTGCTTCTTTTTGACATTTTTAGGTTTTTAAGAATTTTCTGGGTAGATTTTTAATATAAATCACACAAATTCACGAATGATTTTTGTCTATATTGCTGCTGCCCATAGGGAGTTCTGTGTTAAAGGGGCGTCTGTAAATGCAATGGTTCTGTTAAAGCACCAAACAGTTCCTATAGAAATAAACACAAACCTTGCGGGTTTAATGACAGCGGCTCATGATCCTGTGAATACAAAAACAAACAAAAAAACAAGCATTTTAAAGACAGCGTCATCGTAGCAGCAATATTGTGAAATTGGATCCATCTACAATTTGAAAGCCAAAACTTCAACCCATGTAGTGCGGGAAGTGGCGGGGAAGTGGACCCGGACCCGGGACATAGAACGCCATTTATGCCAACTCCACAGCTGAATGCGATTACCGAGCACACTTAGTGTCTTACCTTGGTCAACATTATTATCCTACCCTGTGCCGCTTGTCAGAAAAAGGTGGGAAAACACATCCAGGTTATCCTTTCTCCCTCTCTGGCTGCTAACATTACAGCTGACCCTCTTACAACAGGCCGCTTGGTGTTACAGTGACAGATGATGTATTTATTTTTTTTTGCCAGCATAGTAAGCATTTTCTTTAACCTGCCCTTTTCTGTTGAACTAATTCGTGCTTTCTGCTGTGGCTACTAATGCTAGCATCACTGATGGGCTGTCATCCTTTTCCCCGAGGTGACTGTGACCTCTGCACTTTGACCTTCCCTTAGCAGCTGTGCCTGGTACGACCCATAACTCTAAACAGACGTGCAGTCAGGAAAAAAAAAATAGAATGGCCATCTTTGTGTCTGATTTTTTTTATTTTTAAGGATTATATTTTAAATGAATCTTAAATACTGTAAGGCACTGATGCTGTCAATTTGGAATGTTTGAAACACAAGCTGAATGGAGGCTATCAGGTTGTGCATGCACATGGTGTTGAGTTGATTCTCCCCTCCCTTCCTTCTGTTTGTGAGCTTCTCCCCAGTGAAACCTTACCACAGGGGGGCAATCATCATTCCTTAGCTATTAGCAACAAGTTTCTGGCTGGCTCTGAATGTGAGGAGATGCTGTGTTTGTCAGCTGGAGGTCTCTGGTTTCTCCCCAGATGAGTGGAGAAAGGGGTCAGTGACGCCTGTCAACGACCCCCAACGGCCCCCGATTTCCTGTCCAGAGACTACTCAGTGGCCTCCATTACGTGTCATTGAAGAACCAAAATGGCCCCGTTTCCACCCCGGAGTCTTTATCATGATAGTTTCTCCCCTGAAACTCAAGAGTTTTTATAATGAATGCCCTGCAGCAGCCAAAGCAAGCAGTTGAAGATATAGCAAAGATATACACACACTGATATCGGTAATTTACTATGAAAGGCAATAAGGTTCTTTGTCCAATCCTACAGATCGCAAATCTTTTCAGGAGTCTAATTTTCTGTGCAAATACGGGAGATAGAAAACTGTAACTTAAGACGGGACAGGGAGACTTGGCCAGCGAAGTGAAGGACACAAAAGGAAATTTGGAAAATAATCGCTGGTGGTTAACTAAAGCTCTTCTTGCGATGAAAAGAGGCATGGAGAGGCATGAAGAAAGCAGTCGTTCGGGCGATAAACCCTTAAATGTAAAGTAAGTTGTGTTTTCCTCCAAGGAACTTGGAGGTGCTGTTAATGCCGGAGTGATTTCCATCAGAAATGGAATTATTTCCTCTTGTCTGACTGTTTGGGGATTCAAAGTATTTTGAACTGAAAATGGTGTTTCTCACGGCTTCAAGCTCAACGGGATGGGGAAAATAGAGAGTTGGAGCAACGGTGTGACTTTCCTGGCTTGTGAAAGTCATTCAAGAGGGCAGATCCGTGAACCAGCGGCAAAAAAACCCTCCACATCTCCTCACCTCACTATTCTCCACGGATTTCTGTTTTTCAGTCGTTGGTCAATATTTGCCTTTACTTTTGACCTCTGTGTTTGCCCAGGATTTAACTCAATTACTGCCATCTAGATTTGCAAGGAAATCCGACACACTTTTAGTCAGTAAAATGAAATTCTGTTAGAGATTCAATGAATGGAATAAAAAATGTATTCCTCTATAGGTGCTTACTCTCATTGTTCAGCTATTAAATTGATCCAGTGGAAACGCAATCGACATCATAAGCTTCTTTAGTATCAGCTGATTCACCTCTCTTGGACACACTGGAGATAAACCAGTCCCTCAAACTAAAAAATGAAATACTGGTATCATTTAATTAATGACCTTTTGCCAAACACAACAAATTCAATTGCAGGTTTCTTATGGTGAGTGGTTAGCTGTCAGCTGGGCTTCTTTGTCTCGCCACAGCGCTTCTGCTGACACTGGTGCTATTGAGTTATTTATAATATAAATAATATAATAATATATAACATTATATTAAATCTTCTTCTGCTTTTCCTTTTGGCTTTTCCCTTCAGGGGTCGTCACAGCGAATCAAACTTCTCCGTTTGACCCTATTCTCTGTATCCTCATCTCTCACGCCAACTTCCTTCATATCCTCTCTCACAATGTCCATAAATCTTCTCTTCGGTCTTCCTCTAGACCTCCTGCCTGGTATCTCCAATTCCAGCATCCGTCTACCAATATTTTCTCCATCCCTCCTCTATACATGACCGAACCATCTCAATCTGGCTTCTCTGACCTTCTCTCCAAAACATCTAACATGTGCTGTCCCCCTGATGGACTCATTCCTGATCCTATCCATCCTCGTCGCTCCCAAAGAGAACCTCAACATCTTCATCTCTGCTACCTCCAGCTCTGCCTCCTGTCTTTTGTTCAGTGCCACTGTCTCCAAACCATACAGCTTCGCTGGTCTCGCCACTGTTTTGTACACCTTTCCTTTCACTCTGGCTGATATTCTTCAATCACATAGAACCCCTGAAACTTTTCTCAATCCATTCCAACCTGCTTGAACTCATGTCTTTACCTCTTTTCCACACTCCATTGCTCTGGAGTGTTGAACCTAAGTACCTGAAATCCTCCAACTTCTTGATCTCCACTCCTTGTAGCCTCACCGTTCCACCCGGGTTCCTCTCATTCACACACATATATTCTGTCGTGCTGCGACTAACCTTCATTCCTCTCCTTTCCAGAGCATACCTCCATCTCTCAAGATTTTCCTCAACCGGTTCCCTGCTCTCACTACAGATCACAATGTCATCTGCAAACATCATAGTCCATGGAGATTCCTGTCTAACCTCATCTGTCAGCCTGTCCATCACCACTGCAAATCAGGAAGGGCTCAGAGCTGATCTCTGATGAAGTCCCACCTCCACCTTGAACTTCTCTGTTACACCTACAGCACACTTCACCACTGTCTCACAACCAGCATACATGTCCTGGACCAGTCTAACATACTTCTCTGCTGCTCCAGACGTCCTCATACAAAACCAGAGTTCTTCTCTTGGCACCCTGTCATATGATTTTTTTAGGTCGACAAAAGTGCAATACAGCTCCCTCTGACCTTCTCTGTACTTCTCTATTAGCATTCTCAAAGCGAAGTCTGCAGTACTGTCGTCTGTAGTACTCTTTCTAGGCATGAAGCCATACTGCTGCTCATGAATTCTGACTGCTGCTCTCAGTCTAGTTTCCACTCCTCTTTCCCATTACTTAATTGTATGGCTCATCAACTCTATCCCTCTATAGTTACTGCAATTCTGCACATCCCCTTTATTTTTAAAAATGGGCACCATCACACTTCTTCTCCCCTCCTCGGGCATCTTCTCAGTCTCTAAGATCCTGTTGAATAATCTAGCAAGAAACTCTACCACTGCCTCTCCTTCGCCCAATTTCCACTGGTATCCTGTAGGTTATCGGCACCAATGCTGGTCGTTGTTAACCCGGGCCTCGTCCGATCCGGTATGAAATTCTTAGGTTCAATTCGCATATTTGGTTTTGTCACAGGTTTTACGCTGGATGCCCTTCCTGACGCAACCTTCGACATTTATCCGGGCTTGGGACCGGCTCAGGGAGACACTGGCCTGTGTGCCCCCGAGTCTGGCTCCAGGAGACACTGGCCTGTGCCGTCCTGAGGCTGCATGATAACATTATATTAAATATTGGAGACTATTACTTATTAGTCATAAGTAACCAAATGTAACAATAAATTCAAGCAAATCGCCCATGTGCTATCTATTGTAAAAAGTATTTGATGGAGAGGGTGGTGGCTGGGTCATGTGGAAAACATCTTCTGCAGGTTCAGGGCTGGTAATTAGACTCCGTCAAACATTTTGGCGATAATTGTCCACAGGACAACCTCAGACAGAAGCGTTGCATTTATCGGAACAGAGTGACACAGACTCATCCCCATTACGATCTGCAGTACGAAACCACAGCAATACTGAGCTCGAACACCGCCTAAGCTGCTATTAGTCTCACAATTACAACCACCACATATATCACATGTCCATGTGCGCACCGTCTGCTGTTAATAACCCAAACTGCTGTGACCTGCTTTAAATCCATCCCTAGCAATAAGTTTATTACTGCGCTGCTGTTACAGCGGTAGGCCAAGAGTTAAAATGGCAGAATTTGCAGAAAGCAAACATATATAACACAAACTATATAACAAGTAGTCTGTACCCTTCACAGTCCACATACCTTTGCCTTAACAAGACCATTCTTGCCTGCATGCCTCATGGGAACATATGAATGCAAGAAAAGAAAAGGAAACAAACACGCATATAACCACACACACACACATACACACACACACACACACACACACACACACACACACACACACACACACACACACACACAGTCGTACCTATATCTCACAACCCATCAATTCGTAGCCCCATTCATCGTCAAGCCTACAGTCACTTGTAGCGTAGCAGAAACTGTTTGTGTAAAATTAGTAGTGAAACCACATCCTCTCTGATTGAATCTGTGGACATGCGAGGTCTGCTGGGTGGCTATGAAAACAAACTGGGCAGGCCCATTACAGCCTGGCTCCTCTGTGGCGTTGCATACACACACCTTTATTTGTCCCACAGACAGAATCAGTAGATTGTATCTAATAATCTAATAGCTTTCCTGGCATGCCACCAACCCGATGAGAGAGCCAGTAAATTAGTAATCGGCATAACCCAGCTGTTTCATGACCGAGCTGTTAAGTGAGCGTCAAGGAAGCAGAAATCAATCGGACTCGGATCTGGCTAACCTTTGATCTCACGGTTTATTGAAACAGTTCTGAGACATAACATGATTCAGCAGCTTGGATCCATAAAATGCTGCTTATCATCCATGTGGTAGTCTGGCCAAGTCTGTCAGTTCCACTGGTTTGATAGCTCTGACTTCTATACTGAATCATTAAGCTGCCTTATGTAACTGATTGATGACTACAGCCCCCTTTCTTTGTGTTCCTACCCCCCTTCCCCTCCCCCTTCTGTGTTTCCTCTGAGTCCTTTCTTTTTCCAAAAAGGCCTCCAACTCTGAGTCTCGCCACATCCACCTCTCTGTCTCTCGGGCTATATTTACTTCTTTTTTTGTAATTAAACCTGTACTAACAGGTCATTTGGCAGTGAGTAAACCCCAACATGTGCTTTAGGTAGATTGAAATGCTGGGAGACAATTAGCAACACTCATGGAAGGACCGTTGATATGGAAAACAGGCCAGCCAAAGAGGATGCAATCACAGTGAGGCACAATGCAAGAACATTAGGCAAACATTTCAGTGGCAAAGAAAATTTTTCTGTGAGCAATAATTCTTACTAGATGTTGTAAACTTGGCATAATCCAAGGGGATGTGGGGTCTAAAGGGTGGCCAGCTAGCTGTCATTTGATGTGGGAAATAAAAATTATGGCTGTTTTTCTTTACCTGATTTTGTGATTTTTTTGTGTGGACAGCAGATGTAGTAAATCTTGTGTTTCATTTGTTGAATATCAAAAAGACCAATCGAATGGCATCGGCTTGGCCTTTTCACAGAGAAATTTCAAGTGTGGGAAATATGAATGAAATGCCATTTTAATGCACTCTAGGGCTCATTCATCCATGATCATCATCCTTATGTCTCATTTGATTCACACCATATTGACACATGCAACAACTGCCATCTCTTCACCTGATCTGTGTTCATGTGGTATAGATTAGATGGTTATCTGGTATTGATGTGTGGAAAAATCGTGATTCGGCAGCACTGATGGGGCTCATCGCATCAAATAGCTCTGGCATAAATTTCCTTCCATCATAAATTCCCTTGGCAAGCCCAGTGACCAGGTCCCAAAAAAAACAGGGTATTGAGCCTGTTGACTATTTTTAAGACCAGACAGATGATCTCCATTTCTTCTCACACATAAATCTGGGAATATGCAAGGAGTTGGAAGTTGAACTGTCCTCTTTTTCACCCGTAAAAGGGTAATTTCGCTCTGAGTTCTTTTTTAAATGCATCCTTTTCTTGCGGTTGTTTCTATCAGTTGGGGTCATTTGCTGAAATGCATGCATGGAACTGATCTTGTGTGGCTCAAGCTGCCAAAAAAAGCTTTCAAAAGAAGTTTTGCCGGAAATCATGGCCCGTTCCTCGAGAAAATCGGCAGACCCTGTTTGTGAGTGGTTTTATGTTTTTGGGATGTAATTCGTCAAGAGAGAATAGTTCATCAAGAAACTGGTAAAAACAAGGTCTGCAAATTATCTGAAGTAATTGGGCAGTTTTTATTTCTGGAAGAAATATTGTTCGCTGAATATGTCCAATGGTTTATTTATTTTTGCGATTGGATTACCACTTAAACAACAAGATAAGGCTACATCTAAACCAAAATTGCATGAGAATGAATGGGTTCTTTCCTGAGGAATGATCGGAAACGTCTGGACAGGTTGGCATTGTTAGTGCTTCTGTCTCATAGCAAGAACGTTATCTGGTCGATTCCGACTGAGGGCCTTTCTGTGTGGAGTTTGCATGTTCTTCCCTGTGTCTGCGTGTGTTTCCACAAGGTACTCCAGTTTCCTCCCAAATTCCAAAACATGCAGTAGGCTCACTGATGACCATCACTTACCCAGCTGTGTAAATGAGAGAGTGAATGGTTGTATGCCGATAAATGACCTGTGAATGAGTAAATGGATGCTGGTATGTCTCTGTATAACATGCGAATGAGAGGGTGAATAGTAGTATGTTTCTCTATGATGTTTGAATGAGGGAGGGAATTGTTATATGTCTCTATATGACGCGAATGAGAGAATGAAGGGTTGGTTGTTTTTTACATGACATGTGAATGATAGAGCGAATGATTGTATTGTGGTGCTTGGTGAGGAATAATCGATAACAGAGCCTTGGAGTCTTGGATACCAGAACACTATACAACAACCCCGTGCACTTCCAGGGTGCATATTTATAAGTCTGCGGCCTAAGCCACAGCCCCAGTCCCTCGTCCCATTGGGCTGGGGGCGCCCTCCGCCAAACACCCAGAGGGGACCCATAAACCCAACTCGTGCCTCACGGGAGGCCTGATTGGCCTGCTGTACCGGCTGCGGTGTTCCTTGGTCGGGGGGCCTGGACAATGGACCCATGGAGGTGCTGCTGGGGTTCTGGACGGAGGGTGACCCCGAAGGGGAACCTGGGCAGGAAGCAGAACTTCATACGCCGCCTTGTATACTGGCTTCAGTCACTCGAGCGACACTTGCTCCCTACGCCAGTCCATGTCCAGCACAAAACTCTTAGCACCTGCCTCGAGAACCCAGAATAGTCCATCGTACAGGGGCTGAAAAGGCGAACGGTGAGCGTTGTGTTGCAGGAACACGAAACGAGCTGACACGAGCTCTGAAACCAAATATACAAAAGATCGCGAAAAACAGTGGTGAGCCAGGCCCAGAAATCGAGGGCCAGGTGGGCCCGACTGGGAACGCGGCTGAAGTAATGTCGGACAGAGTGCCGAAACGGGCAACCCAGGCAGAGAGAAGCACCCTAGCAACGACTTCTGGCCACCTGGTGCTCCAATCGAACATGTTGACCATGTGAGTAAAGCCCTGTGAAGGTGGCAGAGGGCCTCCCAGGTAAACGTGTACATGGTCGAAACACAGGGCCGGAATTGGAAATGGCTAAAGGGCAGCCCTAACTTTCTGGTGAACTTTAGCACGCTGGCACACCACACACGCAGCCGCCCATTCGCTGGTGTCCTTACGCATGCTAGGTGAACTTAAGACCCAACAAGTTAAACGACGATCGGACACCCGGATGTGAGACGGAATGCACCGAGCTGAAAACTCGCCAACGCCAGGCCAGCGGAAACACTGGGCGGGGCTGGCAGGTAGAGATGTCACACAGGAGGGCAGGGCCACCTTGCTGCACCACTACCTCCTGCGGCTCGAGGCCCGTGTGTGCGGACTTCAGGGCGAGAACGTCTGGGTCGTGCTGGTCTTCGGCCATAACCAAGAAATCCATCCCGACATGCATGGGGCACACTAGCGCACGCGACAGGCAATCCGCAACAGGGTTATGCCTTCTCTGACACATGCTGAATGTCTGTCCTAAATTCAGAAATGGCCGCAAGGTGTCGCTGCCGGCTGGTGGACCATGGCTCAGCCACTTTACACATGGCGAACGTTTAATGGCTTATGATTCACATATGCCAAGAACGAGCGGCCTTCCAGTAGAAAATGAAAATGATGCGTTGCCAAATACAGGGCCAACAACTCACTGTCAAACACATTATACTTTTTGTCGTTATCCTGCAGTTTATGGCTAAAGAACGCAAGGGGTCGCTATGCATTCGCCATTCGCTGTTCAACCATGGCCCCCACAGCGACATCAGATGTGTCGGTCGTCAACGCTATGGGCGCCTCGGGTGACTGGATAGGCCAGAAGGGCTGCGTCAGCCACGCTGCGCTTATCCCCGTCAAAAGCTCTAACCCTCTCCGGAGTCCAGTCGACCGTGTCGCTCCCCTGCCTGGACAGCAGAGCCCCATAAAACGGCTGAAGGAGGTGGGCAGCGTGAGTGAGGAAACGGTTGTAGAAGTTCACCATGCCCAAGAACTCATGCAATGCCCTGATCGAGGCCGGGCGGGGAAAACTAGTCACTGCTCGCTCTTTCGCGGACAATGGAACTGCGCAATGCGTGAAAAGGTGAAATGCAATGGCCTAGGAAGTCAATCACCGATCACCGAAACTGACATTTAGCTCGGTTGACTATAAGGCCGTGGTTGTCCAGACGACAGAAAACCTATGTCGAGTGTTCCAGGTGCGTGTCAGCCGACGGGCTGCCCACCAGTATATTGTACAGGTATACGAACATGAAGTTGAGGTCACGCATCACCAAGTCCATTAGCCCCTGAAAAGTCTGAGCAGCAGCCTTCAAGCCGAAAGGCATGGGCAGGAACTCAAAAAGCCCCAACAGGGTGACCACCGCAGTCTTGGGTACGTCGCTAGCTTGGCCGTGTCTAGTTGCTGCGCCCGGCGAAGATGGGTGGTCCCACTGTGGAGATGTCGTGTTCCACGCTGATCCTCGTAGACGTGGTGGAAAACGTGGGCATCGTTAGTGAGGGAAAGTTTGCTGGCAAACGTTGATATACATCTCCCGATACAAAAGGTTAGTGTGCGCTCGCGGCCCAATCCCCCGTCTCGTATGGATAGGTGGCGATTGACACGGCATTGATTAAGCGGCGTTCTACCGGTGCCACGAACGAGTACGGGTCAACGCAATGCTGTGCCTTGCTGTCGAATCTGCAGTGGAACAAGCAGAGGTTGGTACTTTGCCTCCTCTGGGTGGCCACCCTGGCCTATCCCATAACTCTTGGCGCTGTGCTGGGGGTCCAGTGCCATGCTGCAGACTGCGAATTGCTTAGTTGCCCGCAGGACGCAGTCGGCTTCCTCCACCAAACCCTTGGGGACGACCCGCTCCTACTCGGTGCGAAATGGGAGCTCCGCGCTCTTCTTGGTCCTGCAATCCAGTGTCCGGCCACTTGCTCGGTCTGAACGCAGTGTCCAGTGCCCACCTTTGTAGCGCCGGCAGGGCATGCACCAGTATTTGACGATGGCCCCGCGCAGATGCTTGCTTGTGTTGGCTGGTCTCCGGGGGCTGAGCGAGTTGTGGAACAGCTTCAGATATCTCCGAGGCCACATCGCGTCAGAGTCACCAATGTGGTGCTCGGCGAGGAATAAACGATAACAGAGCCTTGGAGTTTTGGATAAGAGATTACCTTTATTATTAAGCACCACCATCCCACTATACAACAACCCCGTGCACTTCCAGGGTGCATATATATAAGCCTCCGGCCTAAGCCACACCAACAGCCCCTCGTCCCGTGGGGTGAGAGGCCACGCCCCCTTGGTGTCCATCACAGTATGTCTCCATATGTGGCCCTGTGATCGACTTGCGGCTGGTTCAGGGAGAACCCAGCCTCTCACCCAATGGCAGCTAGGATAGGCTTCCAGCTTCCCATGACCCTGACTGCTGGATAAGCCGTATAAATAATGAATGAATGAATGAATGAATGAATGAATGAGTGTTGTCTTTTATGAAAATCAGCATATGTTTACTTTTACTAATTTTGACTGCCACCAGTAGGTTCAGACTGGTCTGGCCAGCAGGCTGTTATGAACTATCCATCTAAATATAAATAATTAATATCCTCAGATGAGAAAATCCAGACATTTTTGCACATTGGCTCTCATCTGTAACCTCAAATGTCCTTCTAACCTCTGGCCTGGAAGCTGTACTGAAACTGTACTGAACTGTACTGAAGCTGTACTGTTTGGATGTGGCTGTGGAAAAAAAAAAATGTTGGTGATAAAAGTAAAAAGAAACAGTCAGATGAGTCACAGCCGAGTGTCAGAGAGGCAGCGTATCTTGTTTGGACAGCCTTTTCCTCAGATGTTGAACAAGTGAGTGGCAGGTTAACTGCTGCTGCGCTCGGTGCTCAGCAGAGGATGTTTGTGTGTTGCTGTTTTCGGCTCCAGCCTTCAGTCTCTCTGGCCTTTTTTTATTCTTGCCTGGTTCCGATTTTAATGAGTCTGGTCCCCTCTTTTATTTTTTGATGTGCAAAAGACATCCACAAAAATAGAAAGTTAGTAGACAAGAAAGTTTGAAAAAAACTTGCGTGGTTTGAAGAAACACCAAACATTAACCCACGTTATTTCCCAAATTGTTGTAAAAAGGGTATGTTTTAAAGCTGTGATTGCAAACCTACAATATGATAGAGATCCTTTTCTATTATTTTCTGTCATGTTGTCAAAGATGACAAATGGTTATCCTGAAAAGCCTAAATCACCCAGGATTTGTTTAAAATGAGTAGAAATGCAAATAATGAATGTATGAATGTATGAAAACAAAAATGAAAGGCCTGCACACACAAAAAACATTGGGAAAATCTCCAAAACATGCAATTTTATCACATAAGATATAATCTAAGAGTCTTCCCGGTGAGAGCGGTACTGAATAGTTTGGCAGGATGTGTCCAAGACAGCCAGAAAAAAGTCATACAATTTAAATTGTGAAAAGAAATATGAAGAATGAAAATGACTTAAAAATAAATCTGTGTGTGTCTGTTACTCCCCTGAATAACACTGGCACATTATTTGCACCAACCATTTGTCAAATCGAAATACACACTGTCACCTGAAGCTATTTTACTGTACCACTTTCAGTTGCATCACATAATTCTATTTTTGCTTATTTCACCACCACATTAAGATAAGTTTTCATGTCTCCTATAACAGCTATTATCTATTTAATACATGTATTGGAATAACCCTGTTTTTTTTTATTGCAGCTGTAATAATAGACATAAACTCTATTTTATGGTATATGGTTAAACAGCCCGTGGCGGTGGAGCGAGCTGAATAACGGATCAAACATTTTCTTCGTCTTTATCATCATCTTTCTAATGGAGGTGATTGAATCCCGAGCTTGTTAGGGTAGTTTAAATGTTTAAATAATTCATACTCTGACATGTTTATAATTAGCCTCTATCGCTTTGTCCGTCTTTCTCATTTCTCCCCCGTCTGTCCGCTGGCATCGCACTCACGTCACGGACAGAAGACTCATGCGACCTTCACCTGCTGTTTCAAGCATTCCCTGTTTATCTGCTGTAATCCCGGGGGCCATGGACAATATAAACAAAAGGTGGATTATACCGTGTGTGTGTGTCAGTGTGTCAGTGTGTGTGTGTGTGTGTGCGTGTCTGTCAGTGTGTCAGTGTGGGAGGAAGAGAGCGGGAGGAGAAGAAGCATCTCTTTTACTGAAATGACTATTCTAGGTGCAGAGTAATCCACTTGCAAACACTCTGTGTATATGTGTGTACGTGTGTGTGTGTAGGTATGTGTAGGTGTGTGTAAGTGTGTGTGTTTTCCTCACACACTTACAGGTACACTTATTCATCAGCGATGACGGTCTGTTTGCGCGAGGCTTACTGAGGATCCCCAGTTCTTACACCTAAACACGCACTCACGCACACACACACACACACACACACACACACACACACACACACACACACACACACACACACACACACACACACACACACACACTTATACCAAAGCTTGCACCGTGAGGGGCCACCCAAATCTCTGTGAGCTACTTTTATTTCTGACCTCTTTTTTTTCTCTTGTGGCTTCAAAGATCTCTATTTTGCAAAGATCAAATGGCTATAATAGAGGAAATTTTAAATGGTCCTGCACATACATGCACACACACATGCACACGAATGACCAAGCCCACCCAAGGACAAATGTTCGAAATTAATGAAACATGCAAATACAGTGTATAGTTGAATCGACCAGATCTGTCCCCCCCGTCTGTTTCACTTGCATAAGGGTGATTAATATGGACACTGAGGGCCACTCCATTTGCACCCTTTGACTGAATGCATGTGCGTCATTACAAAAGGAAAGCCATGTGCATGTGCTTGAGTGTATTTCTGTGTGTGTTAGTGGTAGGGAAACCTTGAACCACTTCGAAGACGTTAATGAACTTGAGGGTTTTAGCACCGGACCTGGACAATAAAGTCACCCTGAGCATGAAATGGGAGGATGGGTTTCCTGCTGGCCTCACATACCCTCAGACACACACACACACACACACACACACACACACACACACACTTGCAACCACATGCACACACATACACATACACGCACACACACACACACACACACACACACACACACACACACGCTCCCACACACACACACACACACACACACACACACACACACACACACACACACACACACACACACACACACACACACACACACACACACACACACACACACATGCACACACACATACTCCATCCTCCACTCTGGACCTGCCTAGAGATGTCTTGACCTCCCGGAGTCCGGGAGGTGGGCGTTGGGGCTGGTTGCACTGTCCAGTCCCGACTCAACAACAACAGATGAAATGGCTTGCAGATGTGGCCCGGGCACCAACATT
>CAAKHD010006122.1:115889-125988 GCA_901007705.1 Fistularia tabacaria
AATCAGTCTGTGCAAAAAGTGTGTCTGGCTGGATGTGGGTGTTCAACCATAAGTATGTGTATGAGATAAGTTCTGCATGTATCACAGCTTCTAGCATGTGTGTGCGTGTGTGTGTGTGTGTGTGTGTGTGTGTGTGTGTGTGTGTGTGTGTGTGTGTGTGTGTGTGTGTGTGCGTGTGTGTGTTTAACCTTCACTTCATTTTCCAATCACAATGTGTCTTCCAGCAGGACAGGAAATTGTGATGGAATTCACAGTGAATTACCCAAGCTGCATTTCAAAGGCACAGCCAAGAAAAGAATCAGACAAATCTGTACATTTATTAGAGTGGAATCCACCTCCCAGCAGCCATCACTCCTGCTCTGAGCTCTCTAATGCCGCCGAGTGGCAGCTGCTATATGAGCTCATAAATCATAGGTTAGCCCCGGGATTGGAAGGCCTCCGCTCCTTTCCAATAAGCCCAATCAACCTGTCTCCGTGCCCAGCGGCTCACGCATGAAGCAGTCGTGGCTAAAGGTTATTTTCACTCAAAGGATGAAAAAAACATTTGTTTTCTAACCATCATTGACAGGGAAATGATTCCACCCGTTTCATTTGATCATATTTGACCTGCTTTTGCATCAGATGGACAGAGTTGGGGTTTCGTGAATAAAGAAATTAGGAAGAAAAGGTGACACACTCCTTGGGGGGAGATTCAAAATTGAACTTTTAGAGATGCTATTGGCATGTGCCAATAGATGACCAAGCTCTTTGGTAACATAACTGTTGGATCCAGGTTTAAACATCTCTGTGACTATTTATGGTAGTGTTTCTCAAGTTTAGCAGGTCGTAAATGCATTGCATGAGGTGATGATTTGGTTACAACGCAAAACTTTTCACACTACAAGACTATATTTCAAGGACAACAACTCGCAGTTTAACCGAATGACAGGTGAGATTTGTTATTTCTTCCATATATAATATATATTCACATGTACTCCACAGTAATACATTAGAAAAAGAAATCATACTCTGATCCATCTACTGTAATGCACATAAAGAGGTGTTGAAGAGGTGTAAAGAAGCCAAGAGCAGTTGGGAGTTTACACCTCCGCAGGAAAGATGGAGCTGGGGAATCGAACCAGCAACATTTGGTAAAGAGAAAGCTCTTACCACCTGAGCCACGCCTCCTTCCATCCCCTGCCTTTCATCACTGATATCCTAAACTTAATGTTATTCATCAACTCATAAATTGTTTTGTTTTTCATGATAGCAATCTCATCGTCAACTTGCATCCCATCAGGAGAGGATATACATTTGGACTATTTTGTTAAAAGATTGTGTAATTCAAGGCGCTGTTGTGAGGAGCTGACCTACTTGCACATTTATACAAATATATTCATATATATATAAATATATATGTGTGTTGTACGGTATATATAATGCATATGGATGACCGACATGACTGACCCTGAGTGATTATCAGCACAAACCGGAAAAGAAGTGCACACTGCCCCTTGCCACATGTCGTAAAATCACACAGTATCAGCAAACCTGATACAAGATAGAGAGGCTATGACAAATTTGGTGGTAAATTGATACATTGTGGATACGGCAATTTGTTTTTTAACGTGGTGGTCGGCAGACCAGGACTGGGACAAAAACCTCCTGAGAAAATTAGATCCATAGCGTTGTTTCCATTCCATTGCTCTTGATGTAAATGCCAAATGAATATCACTATAATATAATTCACATGTGTTCAAGATGCACATTTTAAATACTTTTGAGAATCACCTGAAGAGAGAGTAATGGAAATTTAGAGGAAGGATGATATACTTATCTGTACTCTTTACCTATTGACCCAAATTAAAAGCGTTGCAGCAAACAGGGCAACATTAAAGTGATACCAGATGCTCTATCCTCGATCAGTGTGCAAATTGTCCACTGCTTGACTCTGTGTGTGTCAGTGTTATTTGAAATACGTGTCAGTATCGCGGACAAGCGCATGAACGGTCTTGCAGGAGCATGTCGAAGCGCAGCGATATGTCACACTCCACGGAGAACAATAGACATCACATGAGGTGACGGCCGAGAAAGGCGCGAAGAATTGCTCAGAAGACCTGTCAACGTCTTGTCACGTCAACACGCCCTGTTTTTCATTCGGTTTTATTTATCCACCTATCCCAACCTCACCTCTTCCACTTGTCATTCTCCCATCCCCTTCCTTTTCCTTCCCCTCCCCTGCTCTCGTTCTCTCCAATTCATCCTGTCCTAATGCAGCCCTCGGTAATCAAAGAGTTCACCATAATCCCCCCAGACTCGGCGCATGTACAAACCCTCTTTGTTTCAGGGCAGAAAAACACAGCTCAGCACAGACGTGGAGTAGAAAATCTAAAGTCACGTTTGTCAGTTAAGCTTTGAAAATATTTTGAATGTGCAAGTCCTACGCACTTCAAATGGAAATCATCACAGGGTTCACCCCTCGTGGTAATCTGAAGGGGTTTAAGTGTTTTAATGGTAGTGGTTGAGGGGGTGTTGGACATTAATGACTTGTGTGTGTGTGTGTGTGTCTGTGAACATGCAAGCCTTAATCCAGTCCAAATCACAACCAGCAACTCGTTACAAAGAAAGTTTGTCAGACATGAAGTCTGTGAGATCGGTTGTCTAAAATCTAGGACAAATATAGGAAATGCACTGTTAATTTATGGCAGGTTAAATGCAGTCAAAACAATGTACAAAATACATTGCTTTCATCCTCCCACTTCTGTGTGTGTATTTCTGCCCGTGTCCCTCCAGATTGCAGAATGATACGTTTGTTCTTATCCTTCCAATTGCATCAGAATGAGCAGGCATGCTCCGACAGGTTCAGCATTTAGCTGAGACAAGGCGAGTGTAAATAAACATCAAACTGCCCGTTTCACCTTGTTTATCGCACATCACTCTGATATGAATTTACACAGATTGAATATTTGATTTCATCATTTCAAGCTGGTATGCAGGAGGGCCACATGGACGCTTTTTGTGACCTTCTAATGAGGACAACTTCATTTTGTGCGTCTTTTTTTTTTCAATCATCCAAAATCAGATTTCATATCTCTGTCCATCCATCCATCCATTGTCTGCCGCTTATCCTGCACTAGGGGTTGCAGGGGATGCTGGAGCCTATCCCAGCTGACATCGGGCGGGAGGCACGGTACACCCTGGACTGTTCGCCTGTCAATCGCAGGGCCACGTATATTGACAATACCATTCACTCACTCACCCATTCCGGGCAATTTTCCCAATCTTTTCCAACTGACCTGCTGCATGTTTTTGGACTGCGGGAGGAAACCGGAGAACCCGGAGGAAACCCATGCAGACGGGGGGAGAACATGCAAATTCCACACAGAAAGGTCCCCTTATCAGAATCGAACCAGGGTCCTTCATCCTGTTTGGCCAAACCACTGCACCGTGCTGCTCCCATATCTAAATATTAAGGTGATAGTGGGTGTGTTAATTCATATGCTGACCTCTGTTTAACCCTGTCTGACACAGGTCTTCAGTAGCCTTTTATCAATGTGACTTCTTTGTGGTTGACATACTCATATTTAGACAAAGATTTGGTGCTCACAATAATAAAGTCAACTTTTGTCAGCCATCCATCTAAAGGCTTTGAAAAAAATTGGAAAAGACTCATGGTAAACTAACATCTCACACCTGATAACATCTAAAGACTAGTTTTTGGAGTTTTAAGTCACAGCCGAGTATGAGACTAGACTGAGACTGAGATTTTACAAAGACTGTGAATCTTACAGTGTCACTAATTACAAGACTAAAGCCAGATTCTACCAGCATTCTTTTTCCCATCATGCAATGTTTTCACTGGGTATTTGCTGACCCTCTGCCATTTCAGTCCATTGCTTTTCCCTCTCCACTACTTCCGCCCACAGCTCTACCAACCATTCCTCTCTCTGGATGGTCCATGTTGATTGGGACGTCCTTCCCCGTGCCCGTTCTTCCATACCATCCAACAAATACCATCTCTGCTGCCAAAACCACTCTTGTGATTGTCTGTCGACCAGGTTTACCGGGTCTAACTGTCTGTTTCCAGTTTTGTTAGGGCTCATCTATTGGTTGTTGATTACGTTACATCAATACAAAGACTGAAAGACTTGCAGTTATGTCAAACATGATTCCCATGGTTGTAGACCAAAGACTAGGAAAAGACCCATCTAACACTGCTTAGATTACCACCTTGCACTTCATGACCGAGATGAATGGAGTGTGCTGCGACTCCAGTAAGACTACAGTAAAACTTCCTTCTGATTTTCGGTTTTAAGTCTGCAACTGTGAAAACTGCTAGGTATAAGCCCACCATTATTGTCACCTGCAATGAAACCACAAACTTCAATTAAGGTACAAAGCTATTAATGCTGTTTACATTGGAGGCAATACGTGTTTTCACTTAGCACACATTTCAAGTTTAATCACGATAAGCATAATAAATAATTTCAAACTATGATAATTTACATAAGGATGGAAACCAGGAAGTGTAAATAAAACCACTGTCATTTTGACGTGTGATACATGATGAGATGTAGTTAATCAAATTAAAGGCTCTGATCTATTGTATTTCACACTCATTGTAGAATGCACAATAATGGGGCACCTAAATGGGATAAAGACATGATTTATGTTATTAATCTGAACCTTAAAAATGGCTCATTATGAGTACAAAGTTGACAGCAAACCTTTTGCCATTTTTGTCTGTGGTAAAATGTCAGCCCTGTCGCTTCTGTCTCCTCTCAATAGCAGAATACATTTAGACAAAGGTGTTGCAAATTTTGGAGTCTCCGCCTGGCAGATAGAAAATAAAGTTGATCATAATTAATCATAGCAATATCAAATAAACAATAGAATGCCTTTTGGGAGTAAAAAAAAAGCCTCTATATAAGAAAATGAAGCGTTAAATAACCATACAAAAGCAATGACTTCGATGTTGTCCATTTGGACATACTGAATATTGTTAGAAGTGCTAGAAATAAATGTGTTAAAATGGCTTTGACAGCAAATAAACAAACAATTAAAAATATAGATAAATTAATGGCTGGATGAATAAATAAATACATTTTAATGTAGGCCATAAAAATTTTGCCTCCTTTAAAAGTGCTGGTGAGATCAATGTGGCGATCAACTAAGGCATTTTCTGTAAAGCCATGAAGGAAATGATAAAGAAAAGCCTCCCTCACTCCTTTCTCTCTGTTTAAACTTGTCCCGCTGTGTACCAGGAAATTGCCCCATTCTCCAGTACAGACCACAAGTTTGTTTGTATCTCTGTCTCCTTACGACACAACTTACCACAGACACATACATACACAACTGCACACCCACATTAATGTACGCACACACTAAAAAACAATAATATGGCATATAAACATGCACAGACATGCAATGCCAACAACCCACATGTACTCTCACACATCTCTCACATGGCCAATGTGTGAAGATGGCCTCACTGGCTGATATGCATATGTGTGTGGGTGTGTTCTTGTCCACATGTGTGTGCGCATGCACAGGCATGTGCATACTTGTGTATTTATAGGGTCTCTGTGGTATTGTTCTGGTGTGTACTGAAAGCTTTAGGAGCTCTGATGACGAACCATGAACTCCTGCGACATGTTTCCTGTTTACAACGCTCCGCACAATCACTGCCCAGCTGATGCATTGTATGTGTGTGCACAGATTGCATGCTTGTGCATGTGTGTACAATATATTGTGTGTCATAGCGTGTGGCTTCTTGCCCACCAGTGATTTGTTGACTTGTTATGTTAAAGCGCTCAGCCTCAGTCCATATTCCATAATGCTTAGTGAAAGAGAAAATATTATTTCTCAGATAACTGAACAATGGTGAGCGATACTGTAGTGCTGTTGTTTCTTTTGGAGCTTGCCTTGCATGAGGGATAGTGATTGATGGTGTCTTATTATTCGATGGATTATGATTCTACTCGGATATAACTGACAGACTTTTTTGCTGCCTGCCTTGGTTCAAGTTTGTTTCAGGCAATCCAGCCAAGAAAAAAAAGCAAGAAATCAAGTGAAAAGATTGACAGAGGCTATTTAGAACTTGTAATCTGAAGGGCAAGAAATGCTAGCAGCCTTGTAAGGCTTACTTAGCTTTGCGGCTTTTCTTCAGGAAGGCCTCACAGGTAAGAGTGGCTAAGAAATGTACGTTTAGCATTATACTGTGGTTTTTCAGCAAGGAACTGATGGCAGAGACGTGGTACAAGTTTATTCTTTATTTCGGAAACACCAATAAACAACAACTAACTAACCAACCGTGAACATCCGGGATCGATAATATATACCTGGCTGAACCACACTCCTCAACCCTAGTCCCGTGGGGTGAGAGGCCACACCCCTTAGTGTCCACCACACAGCTCCCTACCCCGAACACCCAGAAGGGTGAGCGACAGGTTGAACCGCTCGCATAAGCCATTAGCCTGAGGTTGGTATGCAGTCTCACAGTGTACCATCATCCCAAAAGATCCTGCCAGCGCTGACCATAGCGCCGCCAACTGTGGACCTCTGTTCGAAGTAATGCTGGATGGGGTACCGAAAACGGCGACCCAGGAAGAAAGACAAACCTGGGACACGTCCGCGGTTGTCGTGGAGGACAAAGGAACCACTTCTGGCCACCTGGGGGTTCGATCGACCATAATTGTAAGTGTGTAAAGCCTTGCGAAGGGGGTAGAGGGCCCACACCAGGTCGACATGAACGTGGTCGTAGCACCTGGCCAGTATCGGAAATGGCTCCAGGGCTGGCATGCCACAAAAGCGGCCACCCACTCCTTGACATCTCTACGAACGCCAGGTCAGATGAACCTTGCGCACCGCAGCTCCACCGATGCCCGGACCCCAGGGTCCCAGAGGGAATGTACCGAGTCAAAAACCCAACTACGGCATGCCACCGGAACCACTGGGCGGGGACAGCCGGTAGAGATGTCACAGCGGAGGGCAGGGCTACCATCCTGCACAGTCACATCCTCCAGCTTGAGGCCAGTGTGCCATGACAGGCAATCCGCAACCGGGCTTGACTTCCCCGACACATGCCTAATGTCTGTAGTGAACTCCGAAACGGACGCAAGTTGTCGCTGCTGGCAAACAGGCGATGGCTCGGCCACTTTAGACATGGTGAAAGCCAACAGCTTGTGGTCCACGTACGCCATGAAGGAGCAGCCATCCAGAAGGAAACGGAAATGCCGTGTCGTGTGATGCAGAGCCAACAACTCCCGATTGAAGACTTTATACTTGCGTTCACTATCCCACAATTTGTGGCTGAGTAACGCAAGGGACTGCCGTGCATTCGCCACCCGCTGTTCAACCACAGCCCCAAGAGCAGTGTCAGATGCATCGGTCATCAATGCTATGGGAGCCCTGGATGTAGGGCCGCATTCGTCAGAGCGTGCCTAGCCCCATCGAAAGCTCAAACCCATTCCGGAGTCCAGTCAACCGTGTACTTCGCCTTTCCGGATTGCAAAGCCCCGTAAAGCAGCTGAAAAAGGTGGGCAGCGTGAGGAAGGAACCCGTTGTAAAAACTGACAATGCCCAAGGATTCCTGTAACACTTTGACCGATGTGAACTGGGGAAAATCAGCCACTGTTTGCACCTTAGAAAGCAACAGAACTGCACCTTGCGGCGAAATGCAGTGCCCCAAGAAGTCAATCACCGACAGTCCCAACTGGCAGTTAACCGGGATGACAATCAGGCAATGCTTGTCTAGACGACGAAATACCTGCGTCAGGTGCTCCAGGTACACGTCAGCCGACATGCTGGCCACCAGAATGTCGATGAAATAGATGAAAACTTACTCGAGTCCATTAGCCTCCGGAAGGTCTGAGCGCCACCTTTCAAACCAAAAGGCACGTGCAGAAATTCAAGCAGCCCAAATGAGGTTATCAACGCAGTCTTGGGCACATCCTTCGCGCGCTCAGTCGTGGTCACTGCCTCTGGCCTGAATGTCTGCTTGCGTTGGGGGAAGCAGGCCCTTCTGTGAGCCAGTCTACCAGAAACAACATTCCATGCCTCAAGTCTCTGATGAGCCGTATCTGGGTGTGTCCGCTGGAGTCCGCAGCTTCCACTTGAGCACCGGCCCTGGATCTCCACCGCCGCCTTGAAGGAGCACGGTGGGACACAGCGTTGCACCTCGCCACCGAACCGCCAGTGGGGGAAGCAGAGGCCAGTCCCGCGTCATCTCTGGGTGATTGCTCCGGCCACCACAGCGGAATCCACGTCCCCTGTGGTGTTTTGGTGAGGAAATGATGGCGAAGTCATGGGCCAAGTTTATTCTTTATTTCAGAAACACCGACAAACAATAACTAACTAACTGTGAATATTCAGAATCGATAATATATACCTGACTTAACCACGCCACCTAACCCCTAGTCCCGTGGGGCGAGAGGCCACACCCTTCAGTGTCCGCCACAATACTTATTTAAGATAAGATAAGATAAGATAAGATAAGATAAGATAAGATAAGATAAGATAAGATAAGATAAGATAAGATAAGATAAGATAAGATAAGATAAGATAAGATAAGATAAGATAAGATAAAATAATACTCTATTGATCCCCATAGGGGAGATTCGGGTGTTGCAGCAGCAACATTAGAGGGAAAAAAAAAAAAAAACAGATCGAGAAATGTATTGACAGATGCTAGAAGAGTGGTGGGAAGATGGAAAGAGTTCTTTGAAGAGCTGATGAATGAGGAAAATGAAAGAGAGGGAAGGGAAGAAGAAGTGACTATTGTAGACCACAAAGTAGCAGAGATTAGAAAAAATGAAGTGAGAAGAGCATTGAAGAGGATGAAGAATGGAAAGGCAGTTGGTCCAGATGATATACCTGTGGAAGTATGGCAGTGTCTATGAGAGGCAGTGGTAGAGTTTCTGGCTAGATTATTCAGCAGGGTCTTAGAGAGAGAGAAGATGCCTGAGGAGTGTAGAAGAAGCGTAATGGTGCCCATTTTTAAGAATAAAGGGGATGTGCAGAATTGCAGTAACTATAGAGGGATAGAGTTGATGAGCCATACAATGAAGTTATGGGAGAGAGTAGTGGAAACTAGACTGAGAGCAGAAGTCAGTATTTGTGAGCAGCAGTATGGCTTCATGCCTAGAAAGAGTACAACAGATGCAGTATTTGCTTTGAGAATGCTAATAGAGAAATACAGAGAAGGTCAGAGGGAGCTACATTACGCTTTTGTAGACCTTGAAAAAGCATACGACAGGGTGCCAAGAGAAGAACTATGGTTTTGTATGAGGAAGTCTGGAGTAGCAGAGAAGCATGTTCGACTGGTCCAGGATATGTATGCTGGTTGTGAGACAGTGCTGAAGTGTGCTGTAGGTGAAACAGAGAAGTTCAAGGTGGAGGTAGGACTTCATCAGGAATCAGCTCTGAGCCCCTCCTGATTTGCAGGGGTGATGGACAGGCTGACAGATGAGGTTAGACAGGAATCTCCATGGACCATTATGTTTGCAGATGACATTGTGATCTGTAGTGAGAGCAGGGAACAGGTTGAGGAAAATCTTGAGAGATGGAGGTATGCTCTGGAAAGGAGAGGAATGAAGGTTAGTCGCAGCACGACAGAATATATGTGTGTGAATGAGAGGAACCAGGGTGGAACGGTGAGGCTACAGGGAGTGGAGATCAAGAAGGTGGAGAATTTCAGGTACTTAGGGTCAACAGTCCAGAGCAATAGAGAGTGTGGAAAAGAGATAAAGAAACGGGTTCAAGCAGGTTGGAATGGGTGGAGAAAAGTTTCAGGGGTTCTATGTGATAGAAGAATATCATCTAGAATTAAAGGAAAGGTTTACAAAACAGTGGTGAGATCAGCGATGCTGTGTGGTTTGGAGATAGTGGCACTGAACAAAAGACAGGAGGCAGAGCTGGAGGTAGCAGAGATGAAGATGTTGAGGTTCTCTTTGGGAGTGACGAGGATGGATAGAATCGGGAATGAGTCCATCAGAGGGACAGCACATGTTAGATGTTCTGGAGAGAAGGTCGGAGAAGCCAGACTGAGATGGTTGGGTCATGTACAGAGGAGGGATAGGGACTATATTTGTAGACGGATGCTGGAATGGGAGATGCCAGG
>CAAKHD010006123.1:15329-26522 GCA_901007705.1 Fistularia tabacaria
TTAAGTTTTATGCGTTGTATTATTGTCAATCGGCCTTGTGGAGGGGCCAGGGCGGTGTAGCGGCGCATTCGCAGAACGCCAGGGACGCCGCTTCCCGTGGCTAATAGCGAACGTGGATTGGAGGAACCGGGCGTGACAGTTCAGCTACTCCAAAATACTCACCACTTCACACGTCTTCGAGGCACGCCGACCATTCCCCCTCGCCTTCACACGCCCACTCCCTCATTCAAAAGTCATATGGGGACATTCGTACGCTCTTATTTACACATCTGGACAATTCGGGGGTCTCCAGTGAACTTCCTGCATGTTTTGGACTGTGGGAGGAAGCCGGGGACCCCAGAGGAAACCCACGCAGATGCGCATATATATATATATATATTTATATATGAGGCTCTTTTGTGTCAAACCTAATCTCTCCTCCCATTTACGTGTGTGTGTGTGTGTGTGTGTGTGTGTGTGTGTGTGTGTGTGTGTGTGTGTGTGTGTGTCTCAATGTGTCAGACAGAAAGAGAGAGGGAGGTGGATTTTGCTGGGAGGAAACAGCTGTCTCTCTGTGTGTCAGACCAGGGATCTGAAGGGGAAAGAGAGTAAAAGAGGAGGAAGAACGCCGCAGTGCCTTGGGAAGTGTGACAGCAGTCGCACTTTAAAAACGATGGCACACATAACCCAAGCCGCACACACACACACACACACACACACACACACACACACACACACACACACACACACACACACACACACACTTACTTTGGAACTCGCGCGCGCACACCTGGATCATGGTGTGAAGGTTATTTAGAGAGCCCTTGGGTGTTTGCTGTGTGCCAGTTAAAAAATCTTCAGTAAAAATCTTTTATTACCCAGCTCATTATTTGACAGAGGTTGCTGAGGCCAAAACTTAGTAATAATTAAGATCACGTTTGAACGTTTTCCCGTCTCAACTTGTCCTAATAACCGTCCCAATAGTGAATAGACCATTGTAAGTTTCAGTGTGGAAAAGCCCCCCGACTCAGCACCACCATATCGGCTTTCATAGGAGAGCGTGTATTACGGCATATTGGGTTTCATGGTAGAAGATCTAGTATTCAAAATGCATCAATTTGACTTATTCCACGTTTAAATAACATGATACGAAAATAACGAAGGCGAAGATTTCAATAGTTCCTTCATCTGCCACTTACCTATTCTATTTTTTGTCATCATATTCCCCCGTTCCCTCAACTCATTGAAGAAAGAAGGACACCTGGCACCTGGCTGGCGTTCCTCCCTTTCGCCATTATTTCCATCCCTCTTTTTTCTTCATGCCATTTCCATGTGTTCGTTTCCCTCCCTCCTGCTCTGCTGGAAGGGAAAAACACGGGCGCTACAACTTCCGTTTCTCCCATCCATCCATCCTCCTTTAACTTTACGTTCCTTCTCTCACACTCGCTGCCAGCGAAATGTCATCTCCGCCTTGAACAGCACACTCACTCATACCAAATAGCCTGTCACACCTTCCCATTTGCACGCCGGTTCCTCCTCGCCGTCATCAAATTATGGCGTGATACAGCAGCGACACCAGTAAACAGCCACGTATTGTAGGATGCTGTGGCGCCGCGTGGCCCGTTGTCAGACGCTGGGCGAAAGGCTTTTTCATCACTTTATCAAATGTCATTGCTCCAAAGGTCAGCCTTCGCACATATTATGCCGGAGATATAAAAAAAATAAATAAATAAATAAAATCTCCCACCCCACCCCCCAGCTCCACAGTGGGGCTTTTAGAGCTCACCTGCCTCCGCGCAGCTCAACACCTCCCTCTTGAGGTTTTAAAAGACAAATCCCCGTACGCGCGCGTGTGCGTGTGCGTGTGTGTGTGTGTGTGTGTGTGTGTGTGCATGCATGGCGGACCCCCGTGATTGTGTACGGGAGTGTAATCTACAAGTTCTGCGTGTGCGTTCTCTTTGCCATGCTTGTGGGTTTGATGGATGGTGTGTGACAAGTGTGCAGAGTCAGCCCTTTGGTGGGAACCTGCTGGGGCTAGAAGATGCCCTTGTCCTTTTATATTTTACAGCGTATCTTTTTACCCCTACAGCCTTCTTCCCCTCCGTTCTGTGGCCTGCGACCGCGCCGTAGCTATAAGTTGATGATGACTGATTGGCAGTTTGACTTTGAAACTAAATAAAACATCCCCTGCGTCCTCTGCCCTCCTGCATTCGCATGGTGACACTTGGATTTCATGGTTTACTCTCTTAGCTTATCATCATTCATCTGCTTCCGCTTTGGGGAAACCCCACAGCAGATAATTCATATCGTGCTTTTTCGGTGCCTTTTAATTTTATATATAGATATAAGATACCTTACCAGGATTGGAGCTATAATTTTGATCTTGGATTACAAAAATATCTCAGAAATAATTTAGAAAAATCTGACATACTATAAATACAGATTATATATGTATATATATATATCTATATGGATAGCATAAATGCTGATGTACCATACGTTTCAAAATGATACGTCACAGTGATAAGATACATGCAGATATATTGCCTGCCGGTGGTTTCTTTTAAAACCGTGCCCTGAGGGGTTGAGCCGCGATTTTAAAACCACAAAATTAGACAATGCCTTCCGTCTTTCACGTCCAACCGCATTTCCCGCCCGCTGGCTCGCAGGGGAACTGAAGCCAATCCCGACTGACATCGGGCGGGAGGGCGGGGTACATTCTGGACCGGCAGCCAGTCAATCACAAGGCTGACATTCAGAGACAGACCACTATTCATTCTCACATTCATACCGACGGTCAACACCGGGTCTCCACTCGCACTAACATTCAAAAAAAAAGAAGAAAAGAAGCAGTATTAGATTTATCCCCGTATTGCCCGGCCCTAGTTGGATCAGATACCTGCTCTTCTCTGTGCTGACTGCATTCGGATTTCCATTATGTCGGGCAAGTCCAGACGAAACCGCGCCAGGAACATGATTTAAACCTGTGAAGGTCAGGCCAGGAAGAAACCTGAAAAATAGGAAGGAGAAAATGAAAAATCGAGTTTGGTTTTGCGGAAGGAATTCACGGTGAAATGCTTTGCGAATCATCGGTAATGAAATAACAACATTCTTCACAAGAAATGATTTGTGTCCACTGCAGTGAAATGCTGGTCATGGAAAGGAAAAGGGAATTATTGTATGGAGATGCTCGTAGCGGTGGGATTCAAATGTCAGGATGAGATAGAGCAGGGCAAAGGTATTTAGAGCTGGAAATGAAATCTTTGATTGCAAAGAAAGCCAGAAGGTCACGGGGGCTACGCCTCGCTCTGCGACGGGCGCAACCGCGCAAGGAAATAACCTGCGAAAACTCTCGAAACTCCAGCCTCGTCGTCGTGGTTACTTAGTGGTGTGTTTGTTATGGGATTTTACCCGAGCGACACGACGCGGGGCATTGATCTTGTTCCGGACTGAGCTCGGGCTGCTGTGTCGGCGAGCGCGTTCCCTTCCAACTGATTGGTGAAAACGCCAATGTTTCTCTTGGACAAACAAATACAGTAACTGTTTTTCATTTTTCAGCCTGAGGCTGAATACCTTCCCCATCTTAATGTCAATAGCAGAGACGGAAATGCCTCTTCCTCACCCCCCCCCCCCCCCCCCCTTTCTCGTTTCACTCCAGAGGTCATCTACACGTTGCACGTGCAGGTAGATTTTCCAGATGCAGCGCTTCCATTCACCTTTATACTCTCGCACTGTTTGCCGTCAGACCTCCGGTGGCTCCCGGGGCCCCTCAGAGCTGGAAGCGGAGCCAAGAAGCTGTCTGGCCACCCAGTGTAAACTATGTGTTTACAGGAGGGCCGGGGTCACGCCGGGCACGCTCGGCTATGTCTCACCTGCTGCCGATGATAAAGGATGCTCACGCGGACAGGCGCTACGGCGGTGCCAGATCTCGCTTGAAAATATAAGGTTTCCTTTGTTGTAACAGAGCGGTATTTGGCAGCCGGCTGGCCGAAAACAGGAAGAAGAAATGTATTCCTCTTTCGGCGACCGAGTGCCAGATATCTACTTATCATTCTGCAGAAATCCGCTGTGAATTTTTGTAAATATTTTAAGGGCCGAGCCCGGGCGGGCTGCTGGAAATGAAAGGGACGAGTAGCTCTTGAGCAAGCAGCATATCTGCGCTCCTCCGGTTTCTCCGAGCTGGCAGTGTGCTCAAACATTTATAGAGCCAAGACTTTATTATGTGGTCATGCATTTATGTATGTTCCCCCTGACTTCTGTTGGCAGTGCTGTTTCCACATAACAACATGCCCTTAATGGCTCGCTTGATCAGAACACACTCGTATTTTTCCAGAACACAGGTGCTGCTGTTTCGAACATTATGTTACGCAATCCTGCATATTTGTAACCGCAAAGAGTCCTCTGCCATCCAGAAGGCCCGGCCTCATTGATCCAGCGCCTTCGATGTTTAACTTCCTCCCCTTTCTGTCCTCCCCCCCGCAGCTCGCCATCCCGCCCCCCCGCCCGCCCGCCCGATCGGCGGGGGCAGATGGTGTCATCGCGCACTCTAAATAACTTTATTGACATTTGAATTGGATGTGGATCTCGGTAATTACCAAGCCCTACCCGCTTCCTGGCCCCACGCTAACATCCGCGCAGGAACATCTCAAGCCCGAAAAAAAAACAAAAACAGATGGAATCACGCGTCTCGAGATGTTTTTTTTTTTTTACATCCGCCTCGATCCTACTGCCGCTCACACATTTGGGGGAAAAGCTGTGACGGTAAATGTGTGCACCTCAGGGACGGCACAGAGACGTCTTTCAGTACTGAGCCCAGCAGAAAAAGCATGAATAAAGCTACTTATAGCGGCGTCTTCCCCCTATGGAAGCAGCAATGTAGAGGGCACATGTGAAGTATGCTAGCGAATTTCTTTAAGCCCCAAATAATCATGAATCACCACACTAGTATGTTTGCTCCTGCTTATCTCCAACCAATCTCCATGACTACGCTCCTCCACTGCCAGCGCAGCCGTGAAATTCAGGGAGGTCAAGATCCTGTCAGACTTTTGTCTGCAGGATCTTAACTATCATATCTGCCGTCACTGGATAATCTTTTATTTTACTATACATGGGCACGTCCTGCAGCGCCGTATCTCTCCCGCTCAGATGATGTATACAGCTGGCATATGCATCGTCACATTTTCATGCTACGTCGTGTGGAAATATTATCTCTAGATTTCAGCTGCTCGGATAAAAAAAATAAAAATTCTTCATCGAATCGACTGCAGAAAATTAATCAGAAAATCAGATGTAGGGTGATATGACTCTGTAACAACATGGGCAGCTTTGACATGACACTGACATCGCCGTAACATCAGGGTGACGTCGGGAAGTGGTAGGTCTTAGCTGAAAACGAGGATCTGGTTGACTTTACAGAGGATTACTTTGATATTAAAACCAACAAAATACCAGCATTGGAGACAAATATCAAATTATGCGCTCCTTAACACTTGTTTGTTCGGCATACGTCGCATTTTGGTTAGTTGAGAACACAATTGAACAACAAATAAGCAATATCTGAACGGCACTGGTGTTCCTCACGGCTACTGCTGAGAACCATTCTTCTATTTGACTCATCGATTTGATCTCCGTAAACATTATTTGCGACGTTAGTGGAGTATCTGCGAATGGCAAATATCGGGGCGATAAAATCAGCCAAAAATGGATCAGGCTCTTCTTCCTTTTTTTTTTTTTTTACTCTTCATAGTTTCTAAAGTTTTGCTTCAATTCCCTCTCACACATTGAATTTTGTAACTTTTGGCTGCGGGTAACCTACACTTGTCCCCTTTGATTAAACAGTTGTCAGCGTGTGACTCTATTCTAGACTGAATGATGTTGTCCTGTTTCAGGGCTGAGCAGCACTGGTGTAAATAGACACGGCTCTTCACTTTCAAAGTCGGTATCATTTTTTCCTTGATGTAGAGCCTGAGACGTGTCCCTGAGTCGAGGCTATCCAGAAGAAGACAGCGATACAATCATCAGATAGAGCGCTCGGCCTTTTCTGACACCGTCTCAATGGCGGTGCAGGAGTGAGGGATGAGCAGAGGAGGGGAGAGCGGAAAACTGCCAAAAGACAGGGAGTGGGGGAGAAGAGATTTATCTTTTCTAAATGAATTTGGATGGAGATCATTGGAGTCTTCCTGAAACGTGAAGTAACGTCTGCGAGGGAAGTTCATGATATTCAGTAGCTGATTTTGCTTCAGATCGTATTTGCATCGGCTGGGAAAATCAAAAATAGCTTCCGTGAACCGAGGAGCAGTTGGAGCCTCGTGCACTGCTAGTTTCCATCAACAAATTCCTGTCGTTTTTTTTTGTTTTTCTTTATATTCTAGGTTATTTTTTGAGACAAAATTAATTCATTTCGTATGGCGCTTGTCCTGCATTCAGGGCCGCGGGGATAGGCTCCAGCCGTCATGGGACGAGAGGCGGGGTTCACCATGGATCGGACACAAATAGAGACACACCAGCATTCACTCATCACGTAGAGACACGAAGAAAAAACCTTTCACTCTCTCATTCACACGTCTGGGTGGTTCAGGGTCTCAGATGAACCTTCTGCATGCAGTTAGACTGTGGGTGGAAACCAGGGAACCCGCATCAGACACAGCGAGAACATGGAGACTCCACACAGAAGACGCTCCACGCTGGGGACCGTCTTGCTGTGAGGCAGAAGCGCTAACTCTTAGCCGTCATGCCGTCCTGTTTTTTTGCCCCCCCAAAAAACAAAAAAAACGAGACGTGTATCCAAATCTCTGTGCGTTATTGTTTGCAAATTTTGATGCGAGTGTGTCAATATGTTCTCCAGCCCAAGTTTTCTGCTGGGCCAAACTTGGCGTGCCCATCCGTCCGCCTGCCTGCCAGCAAAAAAGTCCAGAATGTCAGAAGGAGAGGGCAGAAGATGTAAAAAAGATGACACGCGGACAAGGGAGGAATAAGAAGTGGAGGAAATCGAGGACTTTTCGGTGAATGAGTGCTTCTGGGCTCCATGTTAGGATTGTTAATGACGGGTGCGTGTAAGCCACGCAGCTGTGGATTCCGAATCGGCCGGCCAGCTGAGGGAAGAAGTGGCGGAAGGAACAGACAGAGGAAGGGAGAGGCAAGCAGATGAAGTATTAGGCTGTCGACACAGAGGAGAGAGCGGTTCAGCGAGAGGGGAGGGAGCGTTCTGAGTGAAATAAACAGAGAGGCATCCAGGGAGAATAGAAAGAGAAGCAGAGAAAAACAGGACTCGCCAAGATAGTTTCCATTCTTCTCACCCACCGTCACCAGGCTGAAGCAGAAATCTGAGAGGCTGCAGCCAAATCATTACACTCAACTGATTTTCTGGAAGGTATTTGCCGCTGTCAATAACAAACAAAGCGAGCAGGAGGAGGAGGACGTTTTCATAAAGAGGAGAAATAACAAGAAAAAAAAAAACTCTGTTGGCGTTTTCACCTCCTCTTCTTTGGGGTGTTTTGCCGCCTGTCTGTCCTTCCCCTACGTGGCCTGCGCTCCATCAACTCCGGGAATTAGGACTTTAAGAGCCTCTTTTGCCTCTTGTAAGAGCTTTAAGGCTGAACGTGTGCGGGAAGCAATTTTGAGGAAGGATCAAGAGTCGGACAGAAATAGGTACTCGCCAGGAACAGGGGTTGATGCTTGAGGAAGGAGGCTTTGACCTTGAAGTGTTCCTGCCGCTTGCCTCCCCACAGAAACACCCACAGTCACTTCCACGGGGGAGTTTTGTGAGGCAGGGACACTCTTTTTATTGTGGCTCGGTTATTGCTCACACATGCTTTCGGCAATATCGGGTACACAGGTGTAAAGCCAGAGTTTAAACACTGACGGGCCTGTCTGTGTGTGTGTGTGTGTGTGTGTGTGGGAGGGTGCAAATGGAGGATGTCCACATGGAGGTATTTAAGACACAACCAATGTGGAAATATTCCTATTTTGAGAAACCGGGCAATAAAGAAAAAGGCTTTTCTCAGTGAAATCAGCAACCAAACATCTCAATCTTCTGAAGGTCTGCCCATTTTTTCTGACTGAACCGTACGCCCCTTTCTCTGTGTTTCTGCAGGCAGACCCGTGAGCAGGAGACCCCCCCAGACTTCTTCTACTTCTCTGACTTTGAGAGACACAACGCTGAGATCGCTGCCTTTCATCTGGATAGGTGAGTTCAAAAGAAAAAAGGGAGGCAGGTCGGGTTGAATCATAACACGTTTTTGCACAGTCGGTCTATCAGTGCACGACAAAACTGAATGACGTATTTGACGGGCCGTTTATGGGCCAAACATAGCACGTTGCTAAACGTGGTCTTTTAAGCAGATTGCCTCGCTCGGCTCTGGTTGGAGCGGCGCCAAATTGCAAATTTCATAATTTCACACAAACCCATTAATATCCTCATGTGAGTCAAAATGCTGAGCCAAAATCAGCTGGTTCATGTAATGACGGTACAAAGTGCAAGAGGCCGGCCTGCTTTGGGGTTCGGACCAGGATTTTCGAGCGTCTTATGCCACCCTTACATCTAAAGACTCCGAAAACATTTTGAAAAGACACGTGGTAAAACTACAAGTAGAATTTTTTTTTCCCACCACGCAAGGTTTTCAGCGGGTATTTGCAGAGCCTCCGCTATTTCGGCCCATCGCTTTTTTTTCTCGACTCGGTCGTGATGCACCGGAGAGTCGGCGTCGTACAAGTCGGGCTGTTCTGTCCACAGCTCCACCATCCGCTCCACTTTCCGGACGGTCCATACTGATCGGGACGTCCTCCATCCGTACCGCAAAGAAAGACCGCTCTGGTGATTGTTCGATTGGAATTCATCTATTGGTTGCTGATTGTGTTACGTCACGGGAACGACGTTTGATACTGTCGTAAGCCCAAGACTGGGGAAAGACTGAGCCACGGCTGCTCTAAAACTGTAAGACGGGAGAACGCTGCGGCACCAGAAATACTCTTTGGATTTCCTTCCGACTTTCAGCTTTAAGTCTGCGACTGCGAAAATCGCCTGAGTGTAAGCCCGGCGTTAGCTACATTTTGTAGGTGAAACAAGTCTCTCGTGTTCTGCAGCGGGTTCAAACTTTGCTAATTAAGTCCCACACAAACCAGTAAGACACAAAAAGCCACAACGATGCCCCAGATTCAAGAAAGCACTGCATGAATCTGTCTCGGGTACTGACACATCAATACGATTCTGTCTACAGAATTCTATCTACAGAAGTTGATTTCTTCAAGGGGGTTGCATGTCTCTCTGTGTGGTCCCGTGATCGGCTGGCGACCGGTCCGGGGTGAACCCAGCCTCTCGCCCAATGACAGCCGGGATGGGCCCCAATAGCACCGCATCAAAAAGCATGTTCGAGGGAGGAATAGAATAAATAGGATAAAACATGGAATACATCAACCAATTGTAGTTAATGGAATTTGGAATAGTGTAAACAGGGTCCATATTGCTACCAAATCCTGCAGGAATAAAAATTCCAGGTCCTTCAATCAACCACCAGCGCCGCAAACCTCTGGGATGCCATTCCGGACATTTCCAAAGGCATTTCTATTTCTCAGCGGCTATTGGCCAGTCCTCATATTCAGCCCCTCCATCCCCATCCCCATGGATAACTGTTTTGAATGGCTCAGCAGAGTGGAAATCAGGCCTGAATAAAAGGGCGGCCGGACTGATCTGCAGATTTAAATGAAACTGCGATTGGCAGATCCGTCCGGCGACGGTGGCTCGGGTTTTTCCATTGTCTTTACGAGGACCGGCGAATGTTTTTGAATCGATTCTAAATCTTTCACGCCCTAAAAGCTCTGTCTGCTCCCGGGGGGAACAATGTCCTGCAGGTTTTTTTGTTCCCGCCTGATTGCTAATTTGCCACTCGTGTCAGCTCATTAACCGCCTGGCTGTGAGGAACAAAAAACGCACAGACCACCAGCCAAGGGGGCTTCCAATCTTACAATAATGCCCCGGGACATGTGTTTGCATTGACTTGCTCTATATTTTGTATAAAGACTAGCATACTGATGGTGAACCGCTCCCTAATTAACTGTTTTACCTAAGTGTGTAAGCAGTGTGTCTGTTGAAATGTCATCTCAGTGAGTCATCCGGTGGGCAGACATTTTGCTGTTCTCGTTCCGTAAAGGCCAGAATGCAGAAGAAATGCTCTGAGGTGAGGGTTAAAGTTGACCTAAGGTTGGAAAATATTAGGTAAGAGCCACTCAAGTGTAGCAATCCTGAACTAGAGGGTGCGTGTGTGTGTGTGTGTGTGTGTGTGTGTGTGTGCGTGTAGGATTACAGCACACCGATTCTCTTCAGTCAGTGCAAGACATTTGTACATTTGTTTCACTTGTTCAGTCCATCAGAAAATCTTTTTTTTTTTTCCCCCCCACAAACGGTGTGTTGTGTGATCGGGACTCAAATTGTAAAGGTTGTGCGCTCGGCGAGGCCGTGACTCATGGGGAGTGAATGCCGCCCTCCCGCAGCTAGCATCTGACTGAACAATGACGGCAGCCTCCTTACTCAGCTAACCACCGCGCTCTCTGTCTTCGCTGCCTTTACAAGGCTAACACTTCATGGCCAGATCCGCCCGCTTGCAGACTTTAATGAAAAGGGAAAACCTCACGAGGCTCTCTGACAGAGCAGGGGAAGGCAACGAGCAAGGCTGCGTGTTATTAACAGCACGGGGATTGTGTTTTGGTGTGAATGCTGGTGTTTTTCCTATACTAACACAAGATGAGGCCGAGGTCACACACACACACACACACACAAACACACGTCCATTCTCTTTTCATATGCTCACAGAAACACACACACACACACACACATGCACGGGCGAATGCACGACAGGGCCACCGACGGAATAAGGATGTTGAATCTGCTCTTCCTTCAGGCGCAATGACACAGTTCAGCAGCAATTGCATTAGCAGCAGCTTTCCTCAACAGTCTGCTACACATCTGGTCCTCTTCTGTACACACATATGAAAATACACTTACACACTCCCAGCATATGTGTGGGTTAAGAGGAAGAGAAGGAAACCAAAGGCATGAAAGGCCCTGTGCCCATTCTAAATATAAGCCAGGCAGGGTTTGCCAAAAGCAGCGCTTTTTTCTTTTTTTTCTTCTTATTTTGTCTGTTCTAAATTAGAGCCTGGCTACAGAGCTGCTCCTGCTGCTGCTGGTGCAGAGTAGATCGGAAGAGCGTCGTGTAGGGA